>MU686261.1:9501-21023 GCA_026770625.1 Nicotiana glauca | reverse complement strand
CACACATATATATATACATATATATATATATATATATATATATATATATATAACTATACAGGTTGAATGGTAGTCCTGTCTAGCCTCGTCACTACTTCGCCGGGGTTAGGCCAGGCACTTACTAGCACATGGGTTCGGTTGTGCTGATGCTACACTTTTGTATTTTTTGCACAGATCACGGTACCGGACCAACGTTTGGATCACAGCAGTAGCACATTGAGTGGGAGCTGACTTCAGTCCAGGGACTACGAGGTAGCCTAGCAGGTGTTCGCAGGCCGGAGTCCCTTTCCATATTTTCTGTTTGTTTTCATTGTACCGAGACAGACACGGTGTATTTTTCTATTTAGTCTTGTTTGTAGTACTCACTAATAGTCTGTGTGATAGCGACTCCAGTCCTTGGGTAGTAAAATATTTAACTTCCATATTATGGGTTTTCATTTACTTATGTTATAAAAGACTTCCGCTTTCATTTAAAGGTTTATTATTATTATTATTATTGTTGTGGTTTTATTCAAAGGTTTAAATGTTTGGCTTGCCTAGCTCCAACAGTAGGCGCCATCACGACTCCCGATGGTGGAAAATCCGGATCGTGACAGCACGGAGCCTCCATGAAGATCGGAGATTCGGCCTAAGGAGGCAAGAACACACTAGGAGCAAGGCAAAGAATTCTTCTACGAATTTTACACTTTCTTATTCCTATTTTCATATGAATTCTAGTATTGTATTTATACATTCAATTATGAATAGCTAATTTGTTATCTAGGGTTTTGATGGACCCTACTGGAGGATGATTTTCCTGCTATGTTAATATAGTTTGCCGTAGTATTTTCTCTATTTGTTCAACTATGTTATTATTGTGGTTGGTTGAAAAACTCTCAATCGACTTTGCCTATTTAGTGTGTATTACTCGGGAGAGAGTACACATTTAAGTAGTTGTTGAACAACATCACTCCTAACGCACATGAGGGATCAATACGGAGGGTTTAAAGGTGGGATTAGGGGAGAACGAAACCTTGTGTGCGATCCGAGTGAGCCGTACTTAATGCCAGCTAGCGTAATTCAGGAGAATATATCTAGTAAATTGTGGTAATTACTCGAAAGAGAGTTACGACAGTCAGAGCACTCATGATCGGTAGAGAATACTTAGGCGAATTTATAGAAAACGTAGCTGTAAGGATTCCGACAATATGAGAAATCATAAATCTAGACCTCATGAATCTTGTCTCTAACCCTTAGTATCTTTAGTTGTTAATTTACTATTTTAATTTATTAGTTAATTAGTTAAACACAAGAATCTTAATATTTATAAGTTAAGAATTGTTCGAGCTTGTCTTCTTGGTGATAGTGAACAGTTGTAGCTAAACCTTGGTTCTATGTGGGATTTGACTCCGGACTTATAAACCTGATTATATTTGCAACGACCACTTAGTCCTTTTTATAAGGAATAGTTGGGTGTGATCACTCACCTATAAAACACCTTTTAAAACGGTTTACCGTGAAAATGGTAATTATAATTAAATTTGATTATGTGGTTCTAAAAATATGTGATTAATCTGTATGCTAGTTGCTAGGCAATAGATGCTAAGTATGAAACTGAAAAATAAGATAATAACTTGAAAGCAACGTGTTTAAGCAAATCGAGTAGCTGGGCATCAGGGCCTCGAGCTGGCCTATACAGGGCCTCGGGGTCGAGCTAAGCACTGAGATGTGGCTAGCCGATGAAGGTCTAACAGTATTAAGAGCCCTGATGGAAGCCATCTATGACCAATAATGAGCATTAAATGAAGAACAAAAAATAGAACACAATGAATGTAAACATTAAATGTAAGTAATGAAATCAAGAGAATATTTTAAGCAATGAGAATGTTCTTGTATATTCAATATTGTGTATCAGATGTTTTGTGTGTGTTCTACAAAGTGACAAGGATCCCCTTTATATCTGAGAGGGAATTCTCACCTAGTACAAATGTATTTATTAAAAAAGATATATGGTTGTACAGCCATTTAATGCCACTGTACGGGCTATGCTAGCCTAATAGACCTAGGTCAGCTTTAATCACGTGCCTTGGGAAGTTCACATCGATCCACCGTAGCTGCTGGTTTGCACTGCCCCGAGGTAGATCATTGAGAACCCTCGGGGTCGAAATCCCAAGCTAAGCTTCGAGCCTTCTGGGGGTGGTCTTTACGAAGCGCCTTACTGATCATAAAATCAGACCACTGATTATTACCGTATATAAAACATTGATATCGGGAACTTTTTTTTTTCGAGTCCTTGGAACCTTGAAATGGGGAGTATATTTTTCTTGTGCGAGTAAAAACATCATTTAAAAGTGTGAATATGTGGATTTCGGAAATAGCTAATCCTGAATAAAGATTATCATAGTTGACACTAACATGGACCGATCAGTTTTTGCCACAATAATATTATTTAAATTTAATTTCTCTTATTCATTGTTTCCTCTAATTAACCAACCAACTTATTGGTTTACAACTAATATCGGCATAAATTATAGATATCGTGCAAAATTTTGATAAATCCAAATCTATATCTTTTATATGATTTAAATTCGAAAACTAAAGGGAGGAGTTGGTTTTTATCAAGTGATGCGCTAGATAAACGTAAAAAGTGAAAGCTCTGTTTTTTTTTAACAAGCAAAATTCTAAATTTATCGAATCTATCACTTTTCAAGGATCGACTAGAAATTAACCAATACTTTAGGCCTCATGGTTTTTGCTTTCATGGAGTGAGCCTGAACTCCAAATATTTGGTGGAGCTTTTATTTGTCAATGTTGAGTGGAAAAAAAATATTGTATATCCTTTCTTAAAATATTAGTCAAAAAAATATATTTTTTGAATATATATATATATACAAAAATATATAATTAAAACAATTATATACCTTTATGGTTATCGAATTTAAATAGTTTCGGCCATGAGCTAAAAGTGATCTTTATAGCTAGTTCGAAGTCTCGAACATAGGTAAGATAACTCAAATGCTACAAAAAAGTAGAAATACGATACTTTTTGGGGTAGTCTTTTAACTTTTGACCCCAATTATCTCACTTCAAGGTTAAAAGTTAAAAGTTAAAAGTTTCGTCTATGAACAACATGAGGACCAAAACTTATTAAACTTAAGTTCTACCCATCAGACAAAGATTCCATTCCTTTTAGGGCTATTTGTGCGCTTCACCCCTAATGCTAGCTGGATGGAGGCAAATTTACAAATGAAAATTTTACCACCTATAGAATAGGTTAGTACCCTATTTATATTATATAAATATCACTTTAAAATATTACATTCTATAAATACATTTTTATAGTTTATAGCAAAAAATTTAAATTTAGTTCTATCCTACAATTAAGGCTTAATATATGCTACAAAATATTTTTCTCTCTCATTTTTTATATTTTCTCTCCCCCAATTAGCGTATATCTCCTCTCATCAGCTTTTCTCTCTCTTCTTCAATACACTTTTCTTCTCCCACAAACACACGTTTCATACTGCTTCAAAAACCCTTCTCCGCTATTATCGTCTCTATTTCTCCGCCATTATCACCTCTCACGCCATTCCTGTATTCATATGTATTCATGTGTATTTAGCTTTTATTAATGTACATTTGCGATAGTTCAATTGTCCAGTAGTTTTCAAAAGTATTCATATGTATTCAGGTGTATTCATCTTTAATATTTTTTATTATATCTGTGTGGTATCAAGTACTCATTAGCTTTTCTCTCTCTTCTTCAATACACTTTTCCCTCTTATCCCACAAACACACGTTTCATACAGCTTCAAAAACCCTTCTACGTCATTATCGTCTCTATTTCTCCGCCATTATCACCTCTCACGCCATTCCTGTATTCATATGTATTCATGTGTATTTAGCTTTTGTTAATGTATATTTGCAATAGTTCAATTGTCCAGTAATTTTCAAAAGTATTCATATGTATTCAGGTGTATTCATCTTTAACATTTTTTATTGTATCTGTATGGTACCAAGTATGTTAGCATATATTTAGCAATGTATTCATATGTATTAACATGTACTTGCCATCTGTATAGAAGAGTTATAACTTTTTTGTATATAATTTGTATCAATCGATAAGAAGGAGAAGAAAATCGCACAATATAGAAGCCTCTTGCTCTGTTTCTTTGCTTCTTTCACGTTTTTGGGTTTCTTAGTTTGGCAAGAATATAGATTGATAGGGTATCTTTTAAGTTTGTTGAGTAAAATTAGGGAAATCAAAATTGATTTGATTTCCTTCCGTTTTTAACATCTTCATCGATCCAGATATTGTGCAGATACGTTACATATTTACCGCTAAATACGTTCGAATACAGGTAAATACATATTAAGTTTAGCTGGCATTCCTGTTTGTACGCCGATCTTTTCTGCTGTATTATTGAATACAATACATTAAATACATTAAATACATTGTATAAAAACATAAAAGATATCTATAGCACGTAATATAGCAAAGGGTTTCTATTAATGGCTAATTAGGACTAAAAGATGGTGCTTTGTGAAAAAATCTCTTTACAAATTAGGATGAAAGCCACAAATATCTCTTTGGGCTTAACTATCAAACCAAGTAGGCCCAAATCGAAAGCAAAGGGCCCAAAAAGAATCGTATATTAATACCTTTCGGTCTAACACGAATGAGATTTTAGAAAGAGAAATTTTCGTTCCTATACCATATAGGAAACTATATTACCAAATATATTTATAGTCTGCATATTATCCTTCATGCTAATAGTATTTCTACAAAATATAAACAATGCATTAAATAAGGAATCATTGTAGTTGTAGGATTCCTTATTTAGGCACGCTAAAATTGGGGAATTAAATATTCTTCCAGATCTTTCACAACGAAAATCACGCACATTCATAATTATCATCGGCTTTGTTTCAAAATTTCCATACTCTGTTTTTCCGATACACTCTGTTTCAACCTTTTTTCTAATTTCACAAATCAAAAACGACTAAATTTTCTACAATTCTTTTGCAACAAATACAATTATGTCCAAAATCCCAATTATGCAACAACTGAATGGGAATTGGGATAACTACGGGGGATTTAGAGAATTTCGAATTTGAATTTTCAAAAATCATTATTTGTTTGGATCGGGTGTTGTTCCAAATAATTGGGAATATAGTTTGAAATTTATATCTCAATTTTGAGGGGTTTTGGTAAAGATTAGACTTGATTTTGGTTGAACTTCAGATTGAAACTCGAAGAAGAAGAAGAAGAAGACATGACATACATTATATTGCAGAAGTTGAAGAAAAAATGTAGAAAAAATGTAATTTTTTTTTTCATTTAACTATTGTATAAAAGTTGAATAAAACTTTGAGTGTCTTTATGGCTATATTGATTTTGCAGGCAAGAGTTCACTTTTATTTTTGAGCTTTGTGTTTTTTGTGTTAAAATTTTTGATAGGAGCTTGTTATTCCAGTTCGTCTGTTTTGGAGCTAACTTGTGCAGAGGAGAAGATGTTTTTAAGTTATATATATGATATACCTTTAAATTCAAGAAAGTATGGTTTGTAATTTAAAAACGTAGGAATCAACTTGTTTTGCGTTAATGGGGCTTTGAGGGACGTCTTCTCTTTCCCTTATCAAGCAAGTCACACCTAATCGCCCTTGATGGCATCTTGATAACTGGATTGAATGTCTCATTATAGTCTATACCCTATTGCTGGTTGTAGTCTTTGGCTACCACGCGAGCCTTGTAGCGAACAATAGTCCCATCGGACTTTGACTTTCTCTTGTATAACCACTTGCGAGCCGATACACAAATTTATAAATCAAAATTTAGCAGGAAAATGGGATGAAGCCCGCCAAAAAACTTTTGACAAAATAAAAGACTCCATTCTAGTTTGTATTGTATTTAAAGAGGCATAAATTTGTAGAATAGGGTGAATGTGAGGAATGAGTCAAATAAGATTCAAAATGACTTATTTTCGGGGACACGAAATTGAGGAAAGTTACGTGAGTTGAGTGTGGATGCACAAAATGTCTTCTTAACTTTGCAGAACTGAGCATGAGGTGCGGATGCACAATATCCTACCACAAAAATTGTATTCTTTTATTTATTTAACTATGGCGTATATCAGTATGGATTTTCACAATATCTACAAAATTTTTACATTTATTCTACAATAAAACTACATATCATTTGAAAAATTAATATGAAAATACAGAATTTCAATGTTTCTACAAATTATTTACAAAATTTCTACAACCTGTTCATAACAAAATTTATCTTTATTTTCATGCATGTTCGTCTGGAACACTAAAGTTACTTAATATGTCAACATCTCCCGTTATAGAGGAACACAACTTATGTACAATTGTCACACATTATTTCACCTAGTTAAGCACAACTACAATAACATAAAACTTACATACAAATTTTATACAATATGTCTTTTGTATATTTTGTATCTGATTTATACATAGTAAAAATAAATTTCGTACAACTAATTATATATTATACAAATTATCTACAATTTTCGTATATTATTTCTACTAAGTTATATACAACTATAATATAATATCACTTAAATGCAATTTTTATACAAATATTGTTCAACTTTCACACAATAGTTAAATGAATAAAAGAAAAATAAATAAACAACATAATACAATTTTTCTACAATTTCTGCAATATAATGTATGTCATGTCTTCTTCTTCGAGTTTCAATCTGAAATTCAGCTAAAACCAGGTCTAATCTTCACCAAAACCCCTCAAAATTAAGATATAAACTCCAAACCATATTTCTAATTATTTGCAACAATACCCAATCCAAACAAAAACTAATTTTTAAAAACCCAAATTCGAATTCAAAGTTTCAAAGCTTTGTAATGACTGTCAATGGTGGAATTGATGCTCTCTTTATATTTTCTCTTATATAACTGAAATTTGAGATTGAGAGATAGAGAGAATTCTCAATTCTTTGAAACAACATCCAATCCAAACAAACAATGTCTTTTGAAAACTCAAATTCGAATTCAAAGCGTCAAAGCTTTTTAATGGTTGTCAATGGTGGAGGGGTTACATATTTTTACTGGTTTTAGAAGAAGAAATCGTGGGTGATTGAAGAGGAAATTATGGGAATTTGGAGAGAGAAACTTGGGGGAGTGGGAATATACAGTTGAGTAAAATTAAGAGACTAATTAATACCATTAAAATCCTAAAATTGTACATAAATGGTAATTCGGTATATAGAAGATAATTATATTAAAAGTTAAGCATGGAAGGTAATATAGTTTACTATATGGCATATGAATATAAAAATTCCTTTTAGAAACATCAAAATTCAGAAAGTGTCGAGTCTTCTAAACAAGTTGTTGAGCCATTTGGTAACTTAAAATTGAATTTTTGTTACCATTTTGACGTTGGACCCAAACATAGAGCCAATCATATACGTAAAAATTGCATGGGGCTTCTTATTTAGTCGCCCCATTTAACTTACACCTATTTTTTTAATGTTTTAATTTGTACCCACTTTTTAAACAATTTCAGTCCTCTTTTTCCTCCTCATTCTCCTCTTTTGTTTTCTTTTTCTGCTACTGTTGGTGCTGCTACGAAACTTCAGTTCATGGATGATTGTCATAAGTATGTTTATCATATTATTTAAAAATAAATTATAAATAATTACGTAAGTTAGTAGATAATAATTTGTGAATATTTTTACGTACGGGAAGTTTAAGCTCACATTTAGTGATTCTTTTCATGATAATTTTATTCTTTTCACGTTTATTGTTTCCAAAATTTATGATTCAGATATTGTTGGCAATTTGGTTATTTATCTAGTATGTTAGAAAGCTTTTTCAAAAACTTCAGCTTATATAGTGCTAAAGTTTTTACAAATGGACTAAATAACTCCAGCATCTTCTGGTGAAGTTTTATAAAAAGCTTTATAACAAAACTAATGAATCCAGGACAAAAAAAACTTCAGCTTATTTAGTGCTGAAGTTTTTATAAATAAACTAAATAACTTTAGCATCTTCTGCTGAAGTTTTTGAAAAAGCTTAATGACAAATCTAATGAATCCTGGATAAAAAAACTTCAGCTTATTTAGTGTTGAAGTTTTTATAAATGAACTAAATAACTTCAGCATCTTCTGATGAAATTTTTGAAAAAGCTTAATGACAAAACTAATGAATCCAGGACAAAAAATTTTAGTTTATTTAATGCTGAAGTTTTTATAAATGAACTAAATAACGTCAGCATCTTCGGCTGAAGTTTTTGAAAAAGCTTTATGACAAAACTAATGAATCCAGGGCAAAAAAAAACTTCAGCTTATTTAATACTGAAATTCAGATACTATGTCTAATTTCAGCAATTACAAACAAAATCTTCAACACACTTGGTTCAGCAATTTTTGCTACTTCAGGCCCGTCTACTAGAATGATGAAGTTTTGCATGATTGCCTTTGCTACTTAAACCCCATATGCTGAAGTTACGCGAAAAAGTGGGTACGCTTGCAAAATTTTTTACAAAGCGAACACAAGTTAAAACGTGGCCGAAAAAGCGAATATAGATGCAAATGCCCCATCATATATATGAGCGATTCAGATTTCAAAAGCTACAGGTTTTAGGTTGAGAGAGTGATTCTAAAATGTATATTTGTTTAAGTTTCTTAGTATTTATCCTTCTATCGAAAATAAGTTATGTTTATCCATTGTTTTAGTTTTTAGTATAACTATCTCTAGTAAAAATAGCACGGGTTAGCCAGTTTTTGGACTAATCATTCAAAATAGTCAGTGTTTGCAAAAGTTATTGAAAAATAATCACTATTCTACAGCAACACGAAAAGTTTCAGCGTAATATACTGGAGATCGATGCATCTGTGTATAAACTTCCAACATATTATGTAGGAACTGCAACACGTGGAAAGTTCCAGTATAATATACTGGAGATTAGAGCACCGGTGCTCCAATTTGCAGTATATTATGTTGGACCGGTATATTATACTATTACTCCAGTATATTATATTGGAGTTCCAGTATATTATACTGGAGTACATTTTTGGATTTTGAACAATTTTTTCGTTCAAATTTATTTTTACATGAAAAATGGATAAATTTTAATTACTTTTAAAATTGTGATTATTTTTGAATGACCACTTGTAAATCTAATTATTTTTTTAATTTTTTCCTTGTCCCTACCGTCGTACTTTTGGATCATACTGATAGGCAGGTCTGATCTACACTTAAATACTTGCATAGCTTCTTTCTTTTTCGCACCCATCCAATAATACCATTTTTTCGCAGCCAAGCAAAAAAAGACAATATAGAATGATGTTCCTTACCCCATATAACTTGTTTGGTTTCTCTTCAATTCATTCACTAATTATGTTCCTGTAGACAAAATTTCAATTACTGAATTGTCACTCTCAACAGTTTTGCCTTAACTTGAAAATGGACGGTTGTAATCATCACTTAGCGAATATTTTGCCCACTATACGAACCCTAAGTATGCACTTTTTTTATATAGATCAAGTGTTCAATAGATATAAATCGGTATTTTTCTCTCTTCTTATTTAATTGTTTTTCGTTCATTTAAACTTTGACGTGGCAGTCTTGAATAATTTAGGTAAGAATAAATCAGTTTTTCAAACTGTTTTCCCCAACTTCAGAAAATTAAGTGGTCCACCAAATAAAGACATTTACTAAATGCATAACAATGCCTTAACAACACGTAGGCCATGGCTAGTAGCTTAAGATTGAAAGGCTTGTTAACTAAATTAATTTTTCAATTTTAATTCCGTGTTTGTGTTATGAACTCAAAATGGCAAATTGAATGTTGTGTGCTACATTTTTATATTTTGTTATAAGAACGAAACGAGTTAAGACAGAGAAACAATTCAATTATATATATGTACAAACACACACAACATGTGAAAAGTTTCTAAAAACTCAAAAGCACATGTGCGAGGTAAAACATGCTAGAAACTCACTCAATGTTTACACAGATCCTACGAATTTAAGGATTACTGAAATATGATATGAATTCAAAAGCTATAAATCTTCGTGGATGTTCTTGGATTTTGCACTAGTAAAAATTTAATAAACCAGTATTTTTTCTGAACATTATATTTACAGCTTAAAAATAGCTGAAGTGTAATGTAAATTCAAAAACCATGAACCGCTCCTAGATTTTGCACTAGTAAAGGTTAAAAAATAAGTAATTTTCTTGAGTTCTATATGTAAAGGTTAAAAAATCTTAGAAGTATAATATGAATTCAAATTTCATGAATCGTCCGCGAATTTTCTGGGATTGCACTGGTAAAGGTTCAAATACAAAGAATCATTCATGAAGTTTGGAATTTGTTCAAGTAAAGGTGGATTTTGGAAATTCCAGCATAATTTAATGGGATTTCACTAGTCACAGATTCGAACTTGTCACGACCCAAACCCACCTAGTCGTGATGGCTCCTCTCGTGAAGACGAGGTTAGCTGTCACGACCCGGATTTATCCCACCATCGGGCGTCGTGATGGCGCCTACTAACGGAGCTAGGTCATCCAAACATTATACATTCTCTATCAACATCACCAATAAAATATACTGACAACAATTAATAAATGCGGAAGACTTTTAAGTTTAATAAGATAATATAAGAATACGAAATTTCAAAACACATCACTACCCCAAAACCTGGTGTCACTAGCTCACAGACTACTATAGAATACTACAACCAATCTGAATGAATAAAAATACATAAGTCTGTTTCGGAAACAATGAAAACAAACTGAAATATAGGAAAGGGACTTCGGCCTGCGAACGCCAGCTAGGCTACCTCGAAGAATCCCCGGGCTGATGATAACTCCTGGAATAAATATCCTACTGCCGCTGTCCGAAATCGGCTCCTGGATCTGTGCACAAAAAATGCACAGAATGTAGTATCAGCACAACCGACCCCATGTGCTGGTAAGTGCCTGGCCTAACCCCGGCGAAGTAGTGACGAGGCTAGACAGGACTACCTAATCAACCTATACAATGCGATATACATATATACACCAAACAACAGAAATACTGAAGCTAAACAAATAAGAGGGAGGGAATATGCTGTGGGGAGTACAATTGAATATATAGTTTATCAGTGTAATTAATAAATAGGGCACAATAATAATTATCACAGAATAAGAAATTCAATAGTTGCACGGCATCAACCTTCGTACTTTTACTCTCATCTTCACCCAAACAATCATATAAAAATGCACGGCATCACCCTTCGTGTTTTTCCTCTCATAACTCTTATTTCATGGCTCGGAATGACCCTTCGTGCAAATATAATCAAATCAGAGCACGGAATGTACCTTCGTGCATAATTAGTCACAACATAGCACGGAATGACCCTTCATGCAAATATAATCAAATCAGAAATAGCACGGAATGACCCTTCGTGCAATATCACTCTTCCTCAACCAAACAACAGTCACAACCAAACGGGCAAGAAGAATAAATAAATAACAAGTACTATCCGGGCAAGGGAGTAACAACAATAACAAC
>MU686259.1:27596-69852 GCA_026770625.1 Nicotiana glauca | reverse complement strand
AATTTGACATTAAATGCTAAAAAATGCAAAAGATGCCTATTTTTGTAATTTTTATTTTTGTAAAACAAAATTAATTACCCCTAATGGTAAACTTGAATCCTAAATGCAAAATGCGACATATTTTTGTATTTTTTTATTAATTTAACAAATAAACATGCACAAACAAATGCAAACAATACATGA
The DNA here is from genome assembly GCA_026770625.1 of Nicotiana glauca. Classification (NCBI taxonomy): domain Eukaryota; kingdom Viridiplantae; phylum Streptophyta; class Magnoliopsida; order Solanales; family Solanaceae; genus Nicotiana; species Nicotiana glauca. Next base: position 69,669 of record MU686259.1, on the reverse strand, counting down.
AAAAATAACATAAAATTCACAACAATTGCAAATAATAAAAGTTATTTTATTTTAAATTTTTGGGAGTAATTTATATATAAGGCAAAAATCACGTGCTCACAGGAGGTAGAGCTTAACCTCAGAAGGCAGAAAGGTAGCCTTATGCAATGCAGAAAAATGCAGATGGAGGTAGAGCTTAATCTTGGAAGGCAGAAAGGTAGCCTTATGCAATGCAGAAAATGCAGATGGAGACAGAGCTTAGTCTCGGAAGGTAGAAAGACAGCCTTATGCAATGCAGAAAAATGCAGATGGAGACAGATCTTAGTCTCAGAAGGCAGAAAGGTAGCCTTATGCAATGCAGAAAAATGCAGATGGAGGTAGAGCTTAACCTCGGAAGGCATAAAGGTAGTCTTATGCAATGCAGAAAAATGCAAATGGAGGTAGAGCTTAACCTCGGAGGTTGAAAGGTAGCCTTATGCAATGCAGAAAAATGTAGATGGAGGTAGAGCTTAACCTCGAAAGGCAAAAAGGTAGCCTTATACAATGCAGAAAAATGCAGATGGAGGTAGAGCTTAACCTCGGAAGGCAGAAAGGTAGCCTTATGCAATGCAGAGTGCAAATGGAGAATAATAGTAAAATCTTTTAGCTGATAGCTGATTGCGATATTGTGGCTGATGGGGATGTTGTGTACGGATAGAAAATTATAAATATGTGATGGTTCTGAGAGTCGTATTCGTGAAAAGTACGAGTGTATAAATGTATTCGATGATTTGCGACTTGGGTGCCTGCATCTAAAGAAAAATCATGAGTTTTGTAGAGGGGGAAGGTTAGTTCGTACCCCTGTTGACTTTGCTTGTTTAGCTTGGCTCTGTTTTCAGTGATGTTGTGTATCATTGGGGTAGCATTGCTAAACAAAGCAATTTTGATAATAGACAGGCATGATTTAGTAAAAATGTAACATAAATACATAATTGAAAATAGTTTTTCTTTAGATGAATCGACGACTGTGACGCAGTTCAAGACATTGCAACCTCTCTCGCTCTGGAATTTTGAGGGTCCCCCTCAAAATTCTCCCCCAATTTACTGGGTTGATACTTCTGATGGCTTCTTGCGATGATCGGCTGAAGTTACTTCGGAATTTTGAGGAGATCCTCCTCAAAATTCTGCCCTAGCTTCCAATTGCGGGAGGGGGGGATGAAAATTTTATTGAATTGTGACCGAACTCATAAGTCTGCCTATATATCCCCTCTTAAACGGGAATTAGGTCAGACATAGTTCAGCTTACATCATGTAGGAAAATATAAGATTACACATAGTAGCGCTTGACTGCATCTGAATTGATTGGTTTTGGCCAAACTTTTCCGTCCATTTCTGCAAGTATCAGGGCTCCTCCTGTCAGAACCTAATGAACCATATATGGGCCTTGCCAGTTAGGAGAGAACTTCCCTTTGGCTTCATCTTGATGTGGGAAAATCTTCTTCAACACCAGTTGCCCTGGTGTGCACCATCTTGGTTTGACTCTCTTGTTGAAGCCTCGGGACATTCTATTATGATAAAGCTGACCATGGCAAACTGCATTCATCCTCTTTCCATCTATAAGAGCTAGCTATTCATAATGACTCTTCACCCATTCTGCATCGTCGAGTTTTGCTTCTTGTATGATCCCAAAGAGGGAATTTCTACTTCGGCTGGAATGACGGCTTCTGTATCATAAACCAGTATATAGGGGGTTGCCCCAGTTGATCTGTGGACTGTGGTGAGATACCCCAATAAAGCAAATGATAGCTTCTCATTCCACTGCTTATGCTTCTCTATCATTTTCCTCAGTATTTTCTTAATGTTCTTATTGGCGGCTTCTATAACTCCGTTCATTTGAGGCCTGTAGGCTGTAGAATTCTTGTGTCTGATCTTGAAAGTCTCACACATAGGTTTCATCAAGTCACGGTTGAGGTTAGAGCCATTATAAGTGATAATCGACTCTGGGATACTGAATCGACAAACGATGCGGTTGCGGACAAAGCCTACCACGACCTTCTTAGTTACTGCTCTGTAAAATGCTGCTTCGACCCATATGGTGAAATAGTCAATTGCCATTAAGATGAATCTGTGCCCGTTGGAGGCGGCAGGCTCGATTGGTCCAATGACATCCTATGACACACATGTATTTGACAACGGTGGCATTTCTGGACATATTGGATGCAGTCTGTTTCCATAGTCATCCAAAAGTAACCAGCCCGAAGTATCTTCTTGGCTAAAACAAAGCCGTTCATATGTGGACCACAGGTCCCAGCATGGATTTCTTCTAGCAGCTTGGACGCTTCCTTTGTGTCGACACACCTGAGTAGTCCCAAATCAGGAGTCCTCCTATACATGATTCCTCCATTGTGAAAGAAATTGTTGGATAACCTCCGAAGTGTGCGCTTCTGAATAGGATTTGAAAGTTTTGGGTACTATCCTTTTGCTAAATATTCCTTGATATCATGAAACCAAGGTTTTCATCTACTTCTTCTTGAACATGGGCACAATAAGCTGGCTGATCATGGATCTTTATCGGAATGGGATCAATGAAGTTTTTATCTGGATGCTAAATCATAGATGATAGGGTAGCCAATGCGTCGGTGAACTCATTCTGGACTCTGGGAACATTCCGGAATTCTATTTTTGTGAACCTCTTCCTCAACTCCTGTACATGATACAAATAAGGGAGTATCTTGGAGTTCTTGGTCGCCCATTCTTCTCGGACTTTATGTATAAGCAAATCTGAATCTCCAATCACTAGCAACTCTTGGACGTTCATGTCAATGGTCATCTTGAGCCCTAAGATGCAAGCTTCGTACTCGGCTATGTTGTTGGTGCAGGACCTGAGCTTGGTGGATAATGGATAATGCTGGCCAGTTTCTGATATTAGGACTACTCCTATGCCAACTCCTTTGAAATTCGCTGATCCATCGAAAAACATTCTCCAACTTTCATAGGATTCTGCAATATCTTCTCCTATGAAGGATACCTCTTCATCAGGAAAATATGTCTTTAGAGGTTCATATTCTCCGTCCACGGGATTTTCAGCAAGATGATCTGCCAATGCCTGTCCTTTGATTGCTTTCTGGGTCACGTAAAAAATGTCAAATTCACTTAGCAGGATTTGCCACTTAGATAGCTTGCCAATGAGCATGGGCTTCTGAAAGATGTATTTCAACGGATCCATCCTTGATATGAGATAAGTAGTGTAGGCACAGAAATAGTGCCTCCGCTTCTGAGCTACCCAAGTTAATGCACAACAAGTGTATTCTAACAGAGAATACTAGGCCTTGTACGTCGTGAACTTCTTGCTAAGATAGCAGATGGCCTATTCCTTCCTCCCCGTTTCATCATGTTGCCCAAGAACACAACCGAACGCTCCATCCAACACTGCAAGGTAGAGTAGTAGGGGTCTACCTAGTTCAGGTGGAACCAAAATTGGTGGTGTTGACAAGTACTCCTTGATTCTATCAAAGGCTTTCTGACAATCATAAGTCCATTTGTTAGCGGCTTCCTTCTTCAACATCTTTAAGATTGGCTCACAGATGACAGTGGATTGTGCTATGAACCGGCCAATATAGTTGAGTCTCCCCAGGAAACTCATCACGTCCTTCTTGTTCTTTGTCGGTGGCAATTCTTGACTAGCCTTGACTTTTGACGGGTCCAGCTCTATCCCTCTGTGACTTACAATGAACCCTAATAGCTTTACGGCAGGAACCTCGAATGCACATTTGACGGGATTCAATTTCAGATTGTACCTTCTCAGTCTGTTGAAGAACTTCCTCAAATCTCCCATGTGATTAGTGGCTTTCTTGGATTTGATGATGATATCATCTACATACACCTAAATCTCCTTATGTATCATATTATGAAAAATAGTAGTCATGGCCCTCATGTAGGTGGCCCCAGCATTCTTTAACCAAAACAGCGTCATTTTGTAACAATACATCCCCCATGGCATAATGAAAGTCGTTTTCTCAGCGTCTTCTTCATCCATCCATATCTGGTGATATCTAGCAAAACAATCAACGAATGACTGCTACTCATGCTTGGCACGATTGTCAATCAGGATGTGTATGTTTGGCAAGGTGAAGTCGTCTTTGAGACTGGCCTAGTTGAGGTCTCGGTAGTCGACATAGACTCTAACATTCCCATCTTTCTTCGGTACTGGAACAATGTTGGCTAACCATTTCGAATATTCCACTACCCTGGGAACCTTAGCTTTGACTTGCTTAGTGACTTCTTCCTTAATTTTCAAATTCATGTCAGGCTTGAACTTTCTGGGCTTCTGCTACACCGGCGGACATGTCGGATCAGTCGACAGTTTGTATGTCAAAATAGATGTACTCAAACCAGTCATGTAGTCCTATGACCAGGCAAATATTTCCTCGTACTCCTTTAGAAATTCTGTGTACTCTATCTTTTCTAACGTATGACAGATGAACACTGATGCGAGTTTCTTTGGCATTTTCTACATCTCCTAAGTTAACAACCTCAGTTCCGTCTAGGTTGGACTTAGGTCTATTCTCAAAATCCTCAACCTCTTTAACAACCTCTTCTGGTACATCATCTTCCTCTGAGTCTATATCCATTTGTTGTGTTGTCTTGTTGCAAGTCACAGTCATCGGTTCATCAAGATAAGTAATAGTAATGTTATTTGAGTAGAGTAATGAGAGAAAATAATAAGAGTGAGATTAAAAAAAAATTTAAAATACTTTAATGAATTCCATTAGTGTTTTGAACATTGGATCTCTTTCTTGCGAAAAATAAAAATGTGAAAGGAAAATAAACTAGTAAAATAAAATAGTGCGTGGTGCTTTGTTCAACCTTGCTACCCCGAGGCACGCCGGGCTCTGGTGGTTCTGACGGTCCAGTTGTCGATGTGTGCTCCTTTGTTTACAGCATGTATGGAAGGGCCTTCCTCCCCCCCTCCTAAAAAATAACACAGCAATCCATGTCATCATCTTCTAGGAACAAGTTCTTCGTTGCTGCTAGTGCTTCTTCTTCTTCTGACCCATAGATAACCTCAACTTGCTGGAAGGTCTGCTCCAAATGGGGTATCGACTGCTCCAATGGATAGTAATGACCATGCCAGGGTGGCGACCACTCCTTGAATTCTTTCCAGGTATACCCGTATCCCAATCCGAAGGTGGTACCATGCTTCTTGAGCTTGATGGGCTTAGCGATTCCTTGGAAATTCTTGCCAAGTCCCTTGCCAGTTTCATACCCGCTTTAATTTAGTATGCTTTCAATTTTGTTGTCCTACCATTTGTCTTTATCGACGACGTTGACTCGCTCGATATGGTGGTAAGTTTCCCCACCTATTCTTCTTCTTCCTCCAATTGTTGGAATGGTCTGGCGACTATATTTGGGATTACTACCATCACCGTGAATGATCACCTCCTGGTGATTCCACTTAAATTTCACTTCCTGATGTAGTGTTGATGTCATAGCCCCGACGGCATGAATCCATGGTCGTCCCAATAGTAGATTGTAAGACACCGGCACATCTGTCACTTGAAAATCAACATCAAACCAAGTAGGCCCCATTTGCAAATGTAAGCTAATTTCCCCAATAGTGGACCTTTGAGAACTGTCGAAAGCCTTAACGTTGATGGCCCCATCCTTGATTTCATGCAGCCCTTTTCCTAATGTCCTGAGTATTAACAACGGACAAATATTTATACTGGACCCTCCATCGACCAGGATCCTGGTAATGAAATAATCTTCGCACTGCAAAGTGAATTGCAATGCCTTGTTGTGACTCAATCCTTCCCGTGGCAGCTCATCCTCATGGAAAGTGATTTTGTGACTCTCCAACACTTGACCTACCATGTTTGCCATTTCTCCTCCAGTAATGTTGCTTGGTATATATGCCTCACTCAACACCTTCAACAAGGCATTTTTGTGTGCATCGAAACTCTGTACAAAAGATAGAATAGAGATCTGGGCCGGTGTTTTGTTCAGCTGGTCAATGGATGAGTATTCGTTGGCTTGTATTTTTATCCAGAGATCATCGGGATCGGTTTCAATGGTGTCTTAACGACCAAAAGTTTGCTTACTCGACTCAGCCAAGTGTTCTGGGGTATAAACTCTGCCAGTTCTTGTCATACCCTGTGCCGCAACTGTTTCCCTGAACTTGGCTTTCCCCTTCCTTCCTGCCTTGGCTGTGTAGTCCCATCGTATGGCTTTTGTGTGTAATGGTGTTACATCTGTCATTGATACTGGAATAGGAACCCTTGCTTTGGAAGGTAATACAACAACTTCAAATGGCTTAGGCGCCTTTGGGGACCCAAACTCGACCTCAATTGGTGTTGGCGTCTTTTCAAGTGGTATGGACATGTTCACCTCAGCATCTTTAGAAGGCTGAATCTGGACTACAATCGGATTAAGGGTGATTGTTGGTTTCTTTGGATCGTCACCTTCTATGATCAAACCGATTGATCCTTTGGGATGCCAATCATCTTTTATTTTAATCATATGAACACCTCCACCCTTGTGGTCTGGTAGAGGGTTGTTGCGGACATTCAGAGCAGGCTCTTTTGCTACGATAATCTTGTTGTCAATCAAAGCCTGGATCTTGTGCTTCAGAGAGAGACATTCATCAAGGGTATGTCCCTTCATGCCAGAATGGTATGCACATCCTTTATTTGGGTTAACCTATTGGGAAGGGTTTTCAGGGGTTATAGCAGGGATAGGGGTGACATAACCAGCAGCTTTGAGTCTTTTATACAGCTGGTCGATTGGTGGCGGTATACTGTTTAGGAGGTCTGCGGTTGAAATTTGGTCGAGGTCTAGGAAAGTTTTGGTGAGTGGGAGGTGATTGATAGTGGGATGGTTGAGCATTGTGAGATTGGTAGACGTGTGCGAGTTGGGAATATCTAGGTAAAACAGGTTGGTATGTAGGAGGTGGAGGCGATTGATAGGTAGGTGGTGGAGCTTGGTAGAAAGGTGCAGGTGTTTGGAAATTTGGAGTGGGTTGATATGTAAGTAGAGATATCAGGTAGGTTTGGTATTTGACAGGTGATTTGATTCTCTGTGCAACCATTACGACGCTTACTGTGAGCACGTGATTTTTGCCTCACATGAATTACTCCCACAAAATAAAACAAAAATTGTATGTTTTATTGTGTGCAATTTTGTAAGTTTTCGTGGTATTTTCCGTTTTGGTTGCGTTTTTCTATGCATGTTTATTCTGTCTAAATTAATGAAAAAATACAAAAATAGGCTGCATTTGCATTTAGTATTTAATTTTACAACTCTTGAATTAAGTAGTAAATTACTTATTTCACAAAAAATGAAAAAAATCACAAAAAATAACTTATTTTGCATTTTTGGTGATAAATGTCAAAATTGTGTCATTTTTTTAGTATTTAATAACTTTGTGATAATCACTACTTAGAGTTAATTAATATTTTTAGGATAATTTAGGTTTGTATTTTTATTTTAATTAGGAAAAAAATTGAAAAGAAAAAGACAATAAAAGAGAGAAAATCAGATTGTGCCATTTTAGTTTAATTCTATCAAGGCCCAATCAAAAAAATACCCAATACCCGGTCCAAATCAGCTCATCTCCGAGATCGGTGAAATGACGTAGTATGGCAGTAAAACTACGTCGTTTCAATGTCAACAAATCTCAGCCGTCCATCCATCCCCATCCAACGGTCCACAACTTCGCCCATAACCCATATCCAGCCCCGACCCATTCAATCAAGGACCGACCGAGTCTCAATGGTGTCTAAATGACACCGTTCCTCTTAAGTGATTGATACAAGCTGTTGATCGCAGTTGATCTAATGGCCTGAATTCAATCTCCCATCACTTATATAAGTGAGTAACAGACCACGCCCCCTCAGAACCCCCCCTTCTCACCTCTCTCGTCTCTAACTCTAGAGACCTATGTATTCCACCGCCTCACACCATCGTCCTCTGCCCACCAGAAATCACCTACGGCGTCAGACGGTGGCCAATCCCTTCCAAATTTACACCACCTACTCCTTTTCACCTCCCCGTTCCGAACCCCCATTCTTCTTTTCTCGAATCATTCCATAACTCTTCGAATATTAGATCGAAGAGTCAACCCCGAACCCTAACTCACCCAATCGCCTCCAAAATAACACCAGACGACCACCATGCCTCCCTCACCCCAAATCCTATGTCCGTTTCCCTCGAATCCCTTTGAAACTCGACGAATCTCAAATCATAAATGAGACCTAATTTGACAAAAACCTAAAACTCAAAATTAATGACGATGAACACAGTTTTAGAGCTGGTTTCATCACAGAATAAGGTTATTCACTCGTTTCGATAAAAAATGAGTGATTAACATTATTTTGGGATGAAATCAGAAAGCCAAGGCATCAAGTTTGATTCCCAGTTCGATCGGTAAGTTCCTTTATGTTTCTTGGTCTATTTGGTTAATTTTATTCTTATGTTCATCTCTGCCTCTTCTTCTTTTCTTCTACATGTATCAAATTGTTAATGTGTGCACCTGTTATAACTAGACTTCTAGTTTTTTTTCTTTCTTCAGTTTATTCAAATCAGTTAGCCTGAGTATTAGTGAGGTTTATTTTGAAATCAGAATGTTAGTATTTTTGTGGTGTTTTAGCTCCTTGTCAAAATGATCGTGTTAACTATTTCAGAGGTCGAATATTAACTGATTTTGTTCATTGACGGTCTCTGTTAATGTTAATTCTGATAACCTAATGAGTCTACTTTGGAGAATTGTCTGTCTTTGTTTATAGGAATTTAGAACTTTAGGGGGTAATTAACAGGGGTTGTGAAAGGGTAATCATAGGGGGTAATTTAGATAGTTTAACCTTAGGCGAATCTGTCAATAATGGGATTAGGGGGCCACTAAGTAATAAGTGGTGCAGTAATGGATTAGTCTAAAAGAGGACTACTAAGTGGGATTGAAAAAGATAAAAGATAATTAGTAGTGGAGATTGCACTAAGGCTGATTTTAAGGACTGTAATAGACTAATTGACTGTCCATTAAAGGTGCCTGAAAATTCGGAAAAAAAGAGGATTGAAAACCTATAAGAAGGAAGAGAGTAGAGGATGGGGGGGGGAGAGAATTGTAAGCATTTTGAAAGAGAAAGGAGGAGATACATACAAAACACACAGAAATACCGAAGGAGATAGAGAGATTAAGGGAGAGAAAAAGAGATAGAAATTTTAGTTGAGAGCATTGAGGGAAAAGATTTCTGATTTACCTTCTGATATACACTCATATACACAGTTTTTGAGAGATTCAGACCCTAGGAGAAAAATAGAGAGAAAGAGGGATCTAGTGAGAGAAAAATCACATGGAAACTAAAAAGGAAACTCTGAAAGAACCTTAAGTTTTCCTGTATTTCCTTATTGAAAACTGCTAAAATCCTGTTTTGTTTTATTTTTTGTATTCTTGGCTACTTAGAATTTCTGAAAAATTTCAAAGATCCTGCATTTGATTTAAGATAGTTTGAAACTCCATTGTTTCTAAAACTTGGATTTGAGCTGTTGATACTACTGGTACATTGCTGAATTATGTTGCTGTTCTGCTGCTGTTAGATCATTGAACTTTGCTTCTTGCTTCCTTCTTGATTTCCAGGTACACAATTATGTAGCTCCAATGTTTGTGAAGTGTATATTTAAGGGATGAAATGAATAGCAGAAAACTTAAAGCCTAGTATCATCTTCTATTTGTGATTCAATTGTACTTATGTTAATATTGTGTGCCTCTAGTAACATGATATGGTTTATTGTTTAGTTGAGTCCTTGAGTTTTTTTCTGTACAGTGAGGTTTACTGTTGTATTTAATTCAGGATAATTATGAAAAGCTAGGACACAACCTGCTTAATCGAATCAGTAGCTAAGTTTGAATGCTATCCTGTTAAACGATGTGAGAAAGGTTGTACTGGAGTTTTTCTTTTACTGTTTGATTTATTGGACATGTTAGAACATTTTGTTATGCTTGAGTAGCATTTGATTTAATAGAATGGATCATGGGATAGGTTCTAAGTTACAGTCAGTTGTGTGGATACCCCTGAACATAGGAAGTGTTTAGTTTATCACTTCAGGGTCTAATTTGTATATAAAATTACTGTAATCCGTCATTGAACATGTTTGATATGAGTTCGATGGCACACTGTGGGTTGTTGTTGGCTGATAAGTACTTTATTGAGAAATGATTTTTTTTTTAATTAAAGGGAACTCAACTTCTTACTGGACATCTCATAGTGACTTTAAAGTTGAAATGACCTGTTAGTCAAGTTAGGAGCTAGCTTTTTACATTTGGCCATGCTGAATAGTATCATATGTACTGACTTTGACTTCGGCTCACCTTGTATTTCAGTTTAGATTACTATCATGTTAAAATTAGGGGTTTAAAATGATGGTTGCATAGTGTTAACTCCTTTACAAGATTCATGAGTTTGGGTTGAGGTTTAAGCTCTCATGTTTTAGAAAGTAGACTAGTGTGAGTTATTAAATGAGGTATCCTACTATGTAATTGTGGTCCTTAGAATAATTAAATCTGGGGAAGTGTTACTGTTAAGAAGGCATTGTGGTTTAGTAATTTTGCATCTTCTATCTTATTGCTCAAATGATTGAAATCTGACATGGATCAGTTTGTGTTCTTGAATCTCGACATGGGTTATATGTTATCAGAGGGACTCTACCTTGAGTCCTGGTCATACAACATCAGGCCATTTTTCATGAAATTGGGCTTCACTTTGGGGGCCCAGTTCAAGCTGTTTTAACAGCAACAAAATTTTGAAATCTTCCCTTGATTTAGGCTAAGTTGGATTCTAAGATTAAAATAAATAGGTTCCCTTAATTTCAATTCTTTAATCAAAATTTTAGTTTTAAGTAGCATTAATTGTTATTTCATTAGTTCCTTAACCATTCTGGGTTTTCTAGTAGAAAAAAAAACTGAGGCGTGTCATATTTGGTAACAATTAATTTATGGCATTCAAAGCACCTAGTTCGAACTTTAGTTCTTTCTTTTGAAATTGGAATTGAGGCGCGCATACCAAACAAAACTGACCAATGCATGGTCATCGTTTAATTAATCTCGTATTGAGCCATAAAATTCGAGGCATGCCATTTAGCAAATTCTATGGCTCTCGCAAAGTGCAAACGCATAGTTGCTTTAGGCGCGTATTTAATTTTACTTTCCTAAACTCGGGTGCACATTTACGTGACCCAAATCCAAATCTCAATGATGTTAAAATATGTCAAAAACCATGGGTGCATTTATGTGACGTGGTTCGAGATGTATTTTAATAACATTGGAATTTTCTCTAATAATTGAATAAAAGCGGTCAAAAGTTAAAATGCACATAGGTTAAAACATGTACTAAAATTAGATAATAAGCCAATTATAACAGTTGAGCGACCGTGCAAGAACCACGGAACCCGAGAATGCCTAACACCTTCTCCCGAGTTAACAGAATTCCTTACTCGAATTTCTAGTTCGTGGACTGTTAAACAGAGTCAATCTTTCCTCGATTCGGTTCAACCGGTGACTTGGGACACCATAAAGCTCCCAAGTGGCAACTTTGAATCTTTAATAATATATCCCATTTTGATTGTCATTTAATTGGGAAAACTCCTTTATGCCCTTTCTTGGTGCAGGTAAAAAGGAGGTGTGACAGCTCTGGCGACTCTGCTGGGGACGTAACTCAGAACTACTGGTTCAGGATTCAAGAATTCGAGCTTGGAATAATTGTTTTACTTGGCTTATTTATTATCTGATTTTTATTACATGTCGGGCTTAATGTGCAAAATGATGCTTTCACCGTTTTGATATTATTTGAACTGTACATATAAACTGTTACGAAACCATTCTCTTCTTATCTTCGGGGATGTGCTCGCTGGTCGAGACTCCCTATTCTATTAGTGTCATACCTTTAAATAAGAAATAGGCTCAGACAAGTTACTAAGCCGGACAATCTTGCGGGTCCCCGGTACGTAGCCCCCTCTCAACTCGAGTTGTCTGCTCGGGTACACAGTCTAGAACATATACCCAGGTCTTAAACCTAGAATAACTGAAACTCATGCCAGATCCCTAGTAGGAACGTTTGTTTGCATCATGTGCATTTGACTTTGGAGGCTCAACACAGGGGTAGGGTCTGTCTAGGACAGGTGTACCCAAAATTGAAAACAAACCATCCTGATGCATCTTACATACTGCTTGTGCATTTATTTGCTTCGTACTTGCATGCTGACCGGCTTTCAAATATTTTAAAAAAAAAAGAAAAAAGAGAAACAATGGTGTGAGGGTTAAAGAGAGATAATTACTTGTTTTAAAAACTAATGTCCAAATAGTGTCGATACTCTGCCGAATTTTTGGAAAAAGAAAAAAAATGAAAAAATATGTTTGTTTTCAAAATTAGTTTGTTTTATTTGCCAATGAAAAAAAAAGAGTCTAGCTTTCAAAAATAGTTTTATTTGTCCGAACTACATCAATTTGGTTCTCACAGGGGTGGGATACGTAGGCAACCCTCATCGGGTCCAACTTCCCTCTTTGCAAAATAGCCCGAAATGAACAAAATTTTGTTTTTATTATAATTAAGTAAGGTGATACCGTTTTGCCAAAAATAGCCGAATGTTCCTGAAAGGGACGCCGGAAGGCTAATTTTTCATAAACAACCACCTTTGGTCTTTTCCAATTTTTGGCCAATTAGCAGACACAACCTTAAAATCTTCCTTCGGGAGTGCTGAAAGGCCGTATCTGCAAAGCTGGGCTTTTGGTTTTAGAAATAAAAATATGAAAAGAGTTAATTTTGATCTTTTGAGTCAAATAGAATAAAATTATGACTGTTTTGCTTAATCACCTTAATAAATGTGCAGAATGAGCTCAAGTCAGAATTTACCAATAATAGTTGTGAACAAGATCCCTTTGGAGCTGCACATGTGGTGGGATGATTTGGGCGGATCAGCACAAGACACGGTCAAATTGTACTTGGGAGGTCTCACGGGGTTGATAAAGATTAATCCGAGGGGAGATATCATAAAGGCATTTGTCCCATTGTGGGACCCGACTCACAATATATTTCATTTCTCAGATTTTGAACTTACCCCAACATTGGAAGAGATATCCGGATACATGGGGGGGGGGGAGGGGGTCCCAAGGTCCCTCTGAGACTCCAATACCTAATTGCTTCGAGGACCGTAGTCGTACACAGTTTCCTGGATTCCTTGAAAATAAGCAGGGTGGTTACATAACCCGGACTTGGTAGCTGGTTTTTGTACTTTTCCATTCATATACAGCAGATATGGTCATATAGGAAGGTTCAACAAGCCAGAAAACAAAATTTGTAGCAAAGGAAACCGCCTTAAGCGGGAAGAACATAGATGTTTCGCATTTATGGTGGCCTTTCTGTGGCTTCTGGTGTTCCCTAGAAAAGACGGGAATATTGACATACGAGTAACTGGGGTTGTTAATACTTTGCTTACTCAGGCCAACAACAACCTCGAACCCATGATAGTAGCCGAGATCTTTCGCGCTCTTACTGTCTGCAAAGCTGGAGGGGACTTTTTTGAAGGTTGTATGTGCTGCTGCAGATGTCGATGATCGAACACTTATGCCATCGTCCTGGATTTTTGAGTTACGGGTCGTCAAATAAGACATGCATAGAGGAATTTTCTACGAGGGCTGAAGGGATCAGATTACCAGAGGGGATCGCAGAGTGGGTAGCACACCTTAGTTCCATCACTGCATGCCAGATAGAGTGGACATTTGGGTGGTTATCCGTGGATGAAATCATATATATGCCCGCCACCGGACCTCATTTCCTATTGATAGGACTCAGGAGTATTTAGCCCTAAGCCCCATATCGAGTTCTGAGGCAATTGGGGAGATGCCAAATAGTCCTAAAGAATGAAGATCTCAGTGGCCAAGTAGTCGAGATCGGGCCTAACGGTCAATTCCATGAAGCAACACTTCGCAAAATTTGGAACGAAGGTCAATACTTAGCAACAAATACTTGTGTACGGAATCGGTCCATAGGTGAAGTGTCATCGGGGTACCTTGCTTGGTATAGGAGAGAAATTGAGTTTGAAAGGCTAGCCAAGAGGCCCCATATCCAAGATTTTGTCGAATCGTCACAAGAACAGTGGGACTGGTTGGCTAAAGAACACGAGTATAGGCCACAATAGGCAAACTGGAGAAGCAGGTCATGGATTTGCAATTTGAAAAAGATCTGCAAGCCGCTACGGATGAGGGAGAAAAGAAGAAGTTGTTCCAAGAAAATAAGGTCCTTAAGGCTCAGATCAGGAAAATGAGAATAGCTGTCAGAAAACCAGAAAGGAGTCGGGCTGATCAAAAACTCATAAATGAATTGAAAGGGAAAGCCCACGAATGCCAAGAGGACTTGGAAAGATCTTAAGCTAGCTTAGCAAGGATCAGGGCCAGATGGACAAAGGGTGCAAAAGAGTGGGCACATTATATGCAATAGATGAAGAGGGACTATGAAGGGACCGTCACTATCCTGAGAGGAAATCTAGTCACTCTCAAAGACAGGATGTTCAGGCAAGCCAGAGATTTCAGAGCAGATAGGAAACAGTGTTATGACCTGATGGCATGGATGGAGGAACAAATGCACAAGTTTCAAGATCAACTCCTCTATAACTCTCAAATGCTAGAAACACGGGATCAACAGATAGGACGGTCGCTGCAGGAAAAGAGCAGGATTAGAGAAGGGGTTAGAAACATCGCACATTACATTACTGCAAAATGCCGAGCATGCAAAGACATGACCCGTACCACCTTTTTTGCGGCAGTGATGACATTCTTCAAGCAAATAATGAACGATTTGGAGAGGCTTCAAAGGTATCTTGCTCAAAGGCCCACAGCAAGGCCGAATGATGCCTCACGGGCCCCAGGAAATGTCACGGCCTTAATGTATTCCTAATATTTGTTTGAGTCTGTATTTTCTCTTTAAAGTTTGTAAGTTTGGCAGTTGGTCCTTTTAAGTGTGCTTTGTAGTCTTTTAAAAGTCTATAAACTTTTTCTGAGTCTGTAATCAAAGAAATTCGTTTTTATGAAAAATGTTTTGCTATTTATGCTTTGGCCAGAACTACTCATGGTCTGATTCATGTGGGGACATGATACGTAGGCAATCTCCATAAGATTCGACCACCACTAAAAGAAGAAAAGAAAAAGGGAAAATAAAAAATTTTAATAAAGAGGGATCGAATAAAGGAAAGTGTGAGAGGCATTGAAAGAAGGGGGGACAATTATGAGAGGCCGAAATGGCGCACGTAACTGAAGCAAATGCATGATAGAAAATGGTTAACTGCCTAGGTGCATTGCATCCCAACGTGCGATTGCATATTTGTTAAACTCTAAAAACTAACAAGTCTGTTGTTTTTTCCAGAGAATTCAAGCAGTTAGTTTACCTAGAGCGTACTGGCACATTACCATTATCAAACTAGATCAAAGGGACCAATACCAGTGATCATGTCTAGCCCTAAAAGAGAAATAAGTGCTGAGGTGGAAGAGATAGATGTGCAAGCGATGAAAGATGAGATGTACAAGTTAATACAACAAATGGCTGAGATGTACCAAGCCTGGACGAGGGGTCAGCCACCAGCAACCTATCCTGCTAACCCTACTTTCTTCCCAATGCCCGCCCAATCTCCAGAACAGCTTGTTTCGAATTCATCCCCAAATTTTCCCATATATCAATATCAGCAGGGAACTACCTCTCAGACACCACAAATTCCAAAGACAATTCCATACCCTCATCCACCAATTACCCCTGTTTTCGTGGCACCTCCACCAGTGGCACTCTACAGGTCTTCCAGCGAGCCTGTACTCCAAACTCAGGACAATCAATATTACCCTCCTAAACCCACTTTCAAAGCACTTGAACCATGTCTTTACCCTCCCCAGCTTGGTATCTTGGCAGAAATTGAGAAGCCTCCTAAGAATTTGGAGCAGGAAGAGATGTCCAGGAAGGTCAAGAGTTTGGAGCAGTCCTTTAGGGATATGAAAAGACCAGGAGGTCAGGTAAGCATAGCTTACAAAGACCTATGTTTGTTTCCAAACGTACAACTACCGGCAGGGTTCAAAATGCCCGAATTCGACTTGTACAATGGATTTGGGGACCCGGTGGCACACCTGAGGGGATTTTGTAGTAAGATGAGAGGAGTAGGTGGGAGAGATGAATTACTGATGGCATACTTTAGTCAGAGTAATAGTGGCTCAGCTTTGGAGTAGTACACTCGACAAGATCATGGTCGGTGGTACACTTGGGATGACCTAGCCCAAGCATTCGCCTGCCACTTTTAGTACAACCTTGAAATCGTCCCAGATCGTCTGTCACTAACGAAGATTGAGAAGAAGTCCGGAGAAAGTTTCTGAGAATACGGCTTCCGCTAGAGAGAGCAAGCAGCGAGGGTTGATCCACCGATGAAAGACAGCGAGATGGTTGACTATTTTTTACAGGCCTTAGAGCCCACTTATTTCGGCCACCCGGTGTCGGCAGTAGGGAAGTCTTTTAATGAAGTGGTAAAAATGGGAGGCATGGTGGAGGAAGGACTGAAGTCCAATAAAATCATGAGCTATTCGGAGATCAAGGCAACCACCCAGGCCATCCAACATGGCACTGGGGGTGTATTGGGAAGAAATAAGAAGGAGGAAGTTGCAACAGTAGAGTCAAGAACGTGGCCCAAGCGCCCAACACCGTATTACAACCAGCCACAACCCCACCCTCAAACTTACCCTCATACTCCATATATCCCACCACAACATTACTACCCACAGCCAGATCCCCACTTTGCTGTCCATCATGCTTAGACGTATATTTAACCTCCGGCTATGCACAATGGCGTGTGCCGGCTCCACAAAATACCTGCCCAACTCCACAAAGTACCTACCCACCCCCAAGAGCCTATAGAAACCCCTATGGAACAGGTTTCCGTCAAAACCAAGGCTTCAGGAATGAGAGGGCGCAAAAGCAGAAGACTTTCACTCCACTGGGAGAATCATATATCAATTTATTCCATAAGCTGAGACAGTTGGGCATGTTGAGTCCGATTGAGGCTAAGTTGCCAATCCCTTCTCCAAGAAATCTTGACCACTCAGTGAGTTATGAGTATTGTTCAGGGGCCCCTAGACATGACACAGAGAAATGATGGAAATTGAAAATAGCTATTCAAGAGCTCATCGACACTCGTCGGATCGAGGTTCAAACCCCGAAAATGGCCAACATCAATCAAAATCCACTTCCAGCCCATCACGATACCAATATGATTGAGCTAGTGCAAAGATAGGGAGAACCAAAGAGACCCTCACAGACAGTACTGATGATCCATTCCAGTAAAATCGATTCAAAAGAGAAGGTGACCAGTGGGAAGTCGGAGGTCCGGTTGAAATGGGTGATTAACAAGCCAGTTGTGGTGGTCGAGAAAGGGTCATCGAGCATTGTTGCAGTGAAACTAGAACAAGCAAAAGTGGTGGTACCGGGGGTTGCAAGTAAACCTGTTGTGGTTATGAAGGGTGCTCGCATAGAGCCTATTATTATTAAGTCGGTAACTCAGTTTCCAATGATCAACAGCAAAGATGTCCCTTGGAGTTATGAACAAGTGGTAGTGAAATATAAAGGGAAGGAGATCAGGGAAGAAGTTTGTGAAGCTCAAGGTCTGACTCGTTCAGGGAGGTGCTTTGCCCCTAAAGAGTTGAGAAAAACCAGAATTCCCAAAGATAACCCGGTATTAGTGAAGAAAGCTGTGACAGAACAAGAAGCGGAAGAATTCTTGAAGAAAATGAAAGTACAAGATTACTCTATTGTAGAACAATTGAAGAAAAAACCAGCACAGATCTCATTGCTCTCATTGTTGATGCACTCAGATGAGCACCGCCAGGCGCTGATGAAAATATTGAATAAGGCCCACGTCTCTGACAAGATCTCGGTGAATCACTTGGAGAAGATAGCGAATAAAATCTTTGAGGTAAACAAAGTTGCTTTCTCAGACGATGAGTTGCCTATGGAGGGCACAGAACACAACAAGGCCCTTTATCTGACGATAAAATATGAAGACTCTGTGGTCACGCGAGTTCTGGTTGACAATGGGTCCACTGCAAATATATGACCTCTTTCCACGTTGAATAAGCTAAAGGTCGATGATGATAGAATTCATAAGAACAATGTCTATGTGCGAGGGTTCGACGGCGGAGGCAAAGATTCTATTGGTGACATAATATTAGAATTAACAATATGGCCCATGGAGTTCACCATGGAGTTTCAAGTGCTAGATGTGGCGGTCTCTTATAGCCTTTTGTTGGGGCGACCCTGGATCCATGCCGCGAAGGCAGTGCCATCTACGTTGCATCAAATGGTTAAATTCGAGTGGGACAGATAGGAGATTGTGGTGCACGGTGAAGATAATATGTGTGCCCTGGGTGATGCCATTGTACCCTTCATCGAAGTGGAAGATGACCAAGGGTCATAGGTATATCAAATCTCTAACACAGTACCAGTGGAAAAGGTCACAGAGGGGAAAAGCATCCCAGTTCCTAGAGTAGCGGCCGCAACTATCATGGTGGCTTCTGAAATGTTGAAGAATGGTTTCATACCGGGTAAAGGTTTGGGTGCTGATATGCAAGGCATCGTGCAGCTAGTTTCTCTTCCAAAGAATTTAGATACTTTTGGTTTGGGGTTTAAGCCCACCACGGTAGATGTGAGATGAGCCCGCAAAATGAAGAAGAAGGCATGGTTCTTGCCAAAGCCAATCCTGCATCTGTCCAGATCTTCCGTCAGGCCGGGTATTAGAAAGCGGCTATTTTCAAAAGTTCCCGGGTCACTGATTGGTGCTGATGGAGATTTGGATAAAGGGTTCAAAAGGTTATTTGCCGAGGTTAACATGGTA
This sequence comes from Nicotiana glauca, assembly GCA_026770625.1. NCBI lineage: Eukaryota > Viridiplantae > Streptophyta > Magnoliopsida > Solanales > Solanaceae > Nicotiana > Nicotiana glauca. Next base: position 50,811 of record MU686259.1, on the reverse strand, counting down.
GAAGATAGGGAAGGGTCAAGTAAGGCAGATGTGCAGTTTGTGGGACTAAAGGAAAAGCTCAATAATTGAAGGGCTACTCCTCTTCCCACTCGAAAGGAGTCTTGGTAGTTCGCTCTGATTTTCCTTCATGTTTGTTTGGATTATTCCAGGGTTGCAATTAAGATTTTTATTTTCCAGTCTATCATAAGTGTGCAAAACCTTGTTATATTGTATTTCAATAAAATAAAAAGTTTCTTCTTCATTCCTTATTTTAATTTTTCTTCTTTTCTTTTCTGTACAGTTCTCTTTATATTGGTCGTAATGACATGGCATGCATAAGGATTCCTCAACCCAGTCTAGAAAATCAATTTGACTCCGAAATAATAATACAAGAAGTAGATTATGAGTCGGAATACGATGAGGATGAAGCCTTCGAAGAGATTAGTAGGGAACTAAGTCAATTCGAAGAAAACCCAAACCCAACTTAAACGATACAGAAGCCATCAATCTAGGGGACACAGATAACATCAAGGAAACTAAAATAAGTGTCCATATTGAATCGAATATCAGGGAAGAATTAATCAAAACACTTATTGAATTCAAAGACGTTTTTGCATGGTCATATGACGACATTCCGGGTTTAAGCACTATTTTAGTGGTTCACAAATTGCCCACTGACCCAGCATTTCCTCCCTTCAAGCAAAAATTGAGGAAATTCAAAACTGATATGAGTGTGAAGATTAAGAAAGAGATAATCAAACACCTAGATGCAAAGGTGATTCAGGTCACTCGATATCCTGATTGGCTGGCTAATGTTGTGCCAGTGCCGAAGAAGGACGGAAAAATCAGAGTATGCGTTGACTATCGCAATCTCAACAAAGCAAGACCAAAGGATAACTTCCTACTACCCAATATCCACATTTTGATTGACAATTGTGCAAAGCATGAGATAGGATCTTTTGTGGATTGCTATGCCGGATGTCATAAAATTCTGACGGATGAAGAGGATGCAGAGAAGACGGAATTCATCGCGCCGTGGGGAACTTATTGCTACAGGGTAATGCCATTTGGTCTGAAGAATGCTGGGGCGACCTATATGAGGGAAATGACTACTGTGTTTCGTGATATGATACACAAGGAAATTGAGGTGTACGTGGATGATGTGATCATAAAATCAAAGCGACAGGCCGACCACGTCGAAGACTTAAGGAGGTTTTTCCAAAGGCTTCGCAAGTACAACCTCAAACTCAACCCTGCCAAATGCACATTTGGTGTTTCATCCGGAAAACTGTTGGGATTCATAGTCAGTAGGCGAGGCATTGAGCTGGACCCGTCAAAGATTAAAGATATCCAAGAATTTCCACCCCCTAAGATCAAGACCAAAGTGATGAGTCTGTTAAGGAGGTTGAATTATATCAGCAGGTTTATTGCTCAGCTCACAACAACTCGTGAGCGTATTTTCAGATTGTTGAAGAAGGATGCCACGGTCGAATGGACTGAAGAATGTCAGGAGGCGTTTGACAAGATAAAAGGGTATTTATCAAATCCACCTCTATTGGTTCCACCTGAACCTGGGAGACCGTTGATTTTTTATTTAACGGTCCTGGAGAATTCATTTGGCTGTGTACTAGGACAGCACAACATCACCGGCAGGAAGGAGCAAGCCATATATTATCTCAGTAAGAAGTTTACGGCTTATGAGGTTAAGTACACTCATCTTGAGAGGACATGTTGCGCCCTGACTTGGGTGGCACAGAAATTGAAGCATTATCTGCCGTCCTATACTACTTACCTCATTTCACGCTTGGATCCATTGAAGTATATTTTTCAAAAGCCTATGCCCACAGGGAGATTGGTGAAGTGGAAAATATGACTCACGGAATTCAACATCATCTATGCGACGAGGACTGCAATGAAAGCCCAAGCACTAGCCGATCACTTGGCCGAGAATTCGGTCGATGAAGAATACGAGCCATTGAGAACGTATTTTTCTGATGAAGAAGTGATGCATATCGACAAGCTGGAACTGACTGAAGAACCAGGATGGAAGCTTTTCTTTGATGGGGCTGCAAATATGAAGGAGTTAGAATAGGAGCGGTACTTATTTCTGAAACAGGGCATCACTATCCTGTTACGCCTCAACTTCGTTTCTATTGTACCAACAACATGGCTGAGTATGAGGCATGCATTTTGGGTTTACGGTTAGCTGCAGACATAGATGTCCAGGACATTTTGGTTTTTGGAGACTCGGACCTCCTGGTACATCATATTCAAGGAGAATGGGAAACACGGGATTTGAAGCTCATACCATATCGACAATGTTTGCATGATCTTTGTCAACGGTTTCGATCAGTGGAGTTTAGAAATATCCCAAGAGTCCATAATGAAGTTGCCAATGCTTTGGCTACCTTGGCAGCAATGTTGCACCATCCAAACAAAGTTCATGTTGATCCATTGCATATTCAAGTCCGTAATCAACATGCTTATTGTAACATGGTAGAAGAAGAATTTGATGGCGAGCCATGGTTCCATGATGTCAGGGAGTACATCAGGAAGGGGATATACCTAGTGCAGGCCACAAGAGATCAAAAGAGGGTAATTAGACGGTTGGCAAATGGATTTTTCCTTAGTGGAGGAGTGTTTTATAAAAGAACACCCGTTCTCAGATTGTTAAGATACATAGATCCTAAACAAGCCACAACAGTCATGTCGGAAGTACATTATGGAGTTTGCGGACCGCACATGAGCGGATATGTATTGGCAAAGAAGATCCTTCGAGCAGGGTATTATTGGGTCACTATGAAGTGAGATTGTATCAGCTTTGTGCGCAAATGTCATGAATGCCAGATACACGGGGATTTGATTCACTCTCCGCCATCGGAATTGCACACAAAGTCAGCACCATGGCCCTTCGTTGCTTGGGGCATGGATGTCATTGGGCCCATTAATCTAGTAGCATCCAATCGGCACAGGTTCATTCTAGTGGCCATTGATTACTTTACCAAATGGGTTGAGGCTAAAACTTTCAAGTTTGTAACCAAGAAGGCAGTGGTTGATTTTGTACACTCAAATATCATCTGTCGATTTGGAATCCCAAAGGTAATCATCACAGATAATGGTGCCAATCATAACAGTAGTTTGATGAAAGAAGTATGTTAGCAGTTTAAGATTACACATCGCAATTCCACCCCATATCGTCCTAAGGCGAATGGAGCAGTTGAGGCAGCCAACAAGAACATAAAGAAAATACTGCGGAAAATGGTAGAAAGTTCCAACCATGAGAAGTTACCATTTGCGCTGTTGGGTTATCGCACTACTGTTCGTACTTTAGTGGGTGCAACCCCATATTTGTTGGTATACGACACTGAAGTAGTGATCCCTGTGGAAGTCAAAATCCCGTCCCTTCGGATTGTTGTCGAGGCTGAGATTGATGATGATGAGTGGGTCAAAACCCTTTTGGTGCAGCTGAGTTTAATTGATGAAAAAAGATTGGTAGCAGTATGTCATGGCCAATTGTATCAAAAGAGGATGGCAAGAGCATAAAACAAGAAGGTGCGCCCCAGGAAGTTTGAGGTATGGCAACAAGTGTTGAAACGGATCCTTCCACATCAGGCTGAAGCAAAGGGCAAGTTCGCCCCGAACTGGCAAGCACCGTTCATTGTAACTAGAGTATTATCCAGTGGCGCTTTATGTTTAACAGATATTGAAGGAAAATTCATAGATATGGCTATCAATTCTGATGCAATCAAGAGATATTATGTATGATTTCTTTAATATAATCATTGATTGTTTGTACTTGGCATTATCTCGAAGGTTGAAATGACGAAGGAAATTTGTTCTGATATCTAAACACTTTAACCTTTGTTCAACTTTTTGAGCCTTATTTATTTTATTTCATACCCCGCTTTTGGAATCAATAACCAAAAAGAAAAGGAAAAGAGAAGAAAGAAAAAGAAAAAGGGAAAAGTAAAGAAAAAGAAACACAGAAAAGGAAAGATGATAATAATAATAAATGAAAAGTAAAACTGTAACAACAAGGAAGAAGGTGAACTACGTTTGACCTTATTCCTTTTAAGGATACGTAGGCAGCCTCATGGCTCGGTCATAGTAAAACAAAAATCAAAAGGTCCCCAAGCAAGAAACTGGGGTAGAAGTTATGTTTGTAATGAGAAATTTGCTTCCAAAAGTTGTAATTTTAACCCATTGAATTCGTTTTGAGCCTTTTGATACCCTTTTCTTTCCAATCCTATCCAAGAACCCACATTACCATCCAAAGAAAGACCTCCCGATCAGTCTTCAAGAAATGGCAAGTCAAGCAAGTAAACATGATTCATACCAGGGGCAACGCTCTAGTTTTAAGCAGGAAAAACGAAAAATGAGAGAGTCTTATTAGTGAAAACCCACAAGGGCACTGTAAGGCGATGAAAGCTGAGAGAAGTCAAAAAATGAGAGTGTCTTATCGGTGAAAACCTTCACAGGAACCATAAGGCGACAATGAATTGCGAAAGGGACAAATGAGATAAGATTGACGGCCAAAGATTAGTCAAGGCATTAAGCTGAACAAGGATGGGGGATTTCAGCAAAAAGAGTTGGGTTGTGGAAAACTTTGAGGCACAAAGCAAGACAATTAGGAAATTTATTGATTGAATAGGCTGGGTTGATTAATCCGAAATGCACAACATTATCATTGGGATCAGTTATCCCATTCAGATAAGTCATTTTCTTTTCTCGAAAAATCTTCTAAAGGAAGATTTTCTTCTTTATTTTTCATCTTTCAAAATCATCGTATTTCATTTCTTTTTAAGACTTTTTCAATGATAGTTTTCTTTCAACAAATAAGAAGGATTTTCAGAGTCTACTGTCAGATTCCAATACAGTGCAAAGAAAGTGGGGCCAGGATTGGCCGGAGAGAAGGTGATGGGACGTAAGAGGTGTCATTAATAAAATAAATGATGAAGTGGTGAAAATTCTGTGAAAATATGGGATCGGATAAAAGCCCAAAAAAGGGGAAGGCAACAGTTGGAAAGTTTCGAATAAGAAGGTTAGAAGTGGGAAGCAACAGTTGGAAAGTTTATGGAACAAGGAGTAGGCAGAAGGTCGAAAATCATTGACCAAGTTCAAGGCAGTCGAACGAAGCAGAACACGAAAAGGAGCGAGGGGAAAACCATCCCCAGCAAGAGTATCATAACCAATCAACACATTTTAAACTGATAAAATTTTCTTTAATTTGAAACAGGTATGGCAAATGTTGGTGATCGGGGAGAAAACATGCCGCAAGGAAGAGTAAGTACCAAACAGGTTTGGTTAACTAAATTCTCAGGACCCTCCTGGAAAATGGGACTTGTTTGAGATAAGCATAAGAAGCCGAAATTAACAGTCAAAGGAACTCAAAGAAACACCATCTTTTTCCACCTTTTTACCCTAATTTGAATTGGGAGGCTTTCAAGACCCTCCTGGATAATGGGATATAGCATTAGGATTATTTTGAAAAAAAAAGAGAGAAGAAAGGAAAAATAACAGTTGCAGCAGTAAGAAAATATAATGAAGTTTTAAAACATGTAATTTACCATAAGTTTTCAGGACCCACCTGGACAATGGGACATAGCTTTTAAAGTTTCTACAAGGGTTTAGTAACATGATTCCATTAACACTCACAAATGCACTCAATTATCGAACTGGGGCAGAAAATTTTCTTTGTTTTGTCTATTTTGTCGAAGTCAGGAGCCCACCTGGAGAACAGAGGCATACCTTTTAAGTTTCAGCAGTCAGGACCCCGCCTGAAGAATAGAGGGAGTACAATTCAAATTTTTAGCTGACAAATTCTTATTAATATCTGGTAATATGATGCCCAGTCACCAAATTGAGGCAGAAAAGTTTCTTTGTTTTTTCCATTTTGTTGAAGTCAGGAGAACGCCTATATAACAGAGGAATACATTTCAAGTTTTGAAGTTAGGAGCCCGCCTGTATAACAAGGTAATACATTTCAAGCTTTGAAGTAAGGAGCCCGCCTGTATAACAAAGGAATACATTTCAAGCTTTAAAGTCAGGAGCCCGCCTGTATAACAGAGGAATATATTTCAAGCTTTAAAGTGAGGAGCCCGCCTGTATAACAGAGGACTACATTTCAAGATCAAGAAATCAGGAGCCCGCCTGGAGAACAGAGTAATACATTCAAGATCAAGAAGTCAGGAGACCGCCTGTATAACAGAGGAATACATTTCAAGTTTGAAGTCAGGAGCCCGCCTGTATAATAGAGGACATTTCAAGTTTTGAAGTCAGGAGCCTGCCTGAAAAATAGAGAAAGACGTCAATGATCAAGAGAAAGCATTCAAAAGATCAACGGTCAGGTACCCTCCTGAAGAAAGGGAGAACATCTCAAGAAGTCGATGCAATAGAGCAACAAAAGAATTAAGGAAATACAAAACGGCAAGGCAACAGCAATCGCAGAACAAGTTTGAGGATAAGGCTTTGTAATTCATAGTCTCTAGCTTAGTCTAGCTTCTTTATTTCTTTTTAGCATGGCGTAATAAGGGGTCAACAAGTAACAGCAGCAGCAGCAACAGTAAACCACAACTTCATGGTAGTCCCAGCTACCAAAATTTTCCGAACTACAATGACCTGATTCCTTTTAGCCAAGGATATGTAGGAAACCTTTGAAGCAGAGGTTTGGTCAAATCTTTCAAAAAATGCTTCACACGAAGTATTCAAACGGGCAAAAATCACTCGTATACGCTCACTTTATCTTTGCACGAAAACTCTTCGTGTTTACCGACAAAGAGGGGCAGCTGTGAGCACGTGATTTTTGCCTCACATGAATTACTCCCACAAAATAAAACAAAAATTGTCTGTTTTATTGTGTGCAATTTTGTAAATTTTTATGGTATTTTCCGTTATTGGTTGCGTTTGTCTATGCATGTTTGTTCTGTCTAAATTAATGGAAAAATACAAAAATAGGTTGCATTTGCATTTAGTATTTAATTTTACAACTCTTGAGTTAAGTAGTAAATTACTTATTTCACAAAAAATGAAAAAAAAAAATAACAAAAAAATAATGTATTTTGCATTTTTAGTGATAAATGTCAAAATTGTGTGATTTTCTTTTTTTAAGTATTTAATTACTTTGTGATAATCACTACTTAGAGTTAATTAATATTTTTAGGATAACTTAGGTTTGTATTTTTATTTTAATTAGGAAGAAAATTGAAAATAGAAAGAGAATAAAAGAGTGAAAATCAGATTGGGTCATTTCAGTTTAATTCTATCAAAGCCCCATAAAAAAAATACCCAATACCCGGTTAAAACTAGCCCAAATTTGTCCCACACCCGGTCCAAATCAACTTATCTCCAAGACCGATAAAATGATGTAGTATGGCAGTAAAACTACGTCGTTTAAATGTCAACAATTATCAGTCGTCCATCCATCCTCATCCAACGGTCCACAGCTTCGCCCATAACCCATATCCAGCCCCGACCCATTCAATCAGGCACCGACCCAGTCTCAAAGGTGTCTAAACGACACCGTTCCTCTTAAGTGATTGATCAAGGCCGTTGATCATAGTTGATCTAACAGCCTGAAATCAATCTCCCATCCCATATATAAGTGAGTAACAGACCCTGCCTCCCTCAAAACCCCCCCTTCTCACCTCTCTCGTCTCTAACCGTAGAGACCCCTGTATTCCATCGTCCTCCGCCCGCCAAAAATCGCCTACGGCGGCGGACGGTGGCCAATCCCTTCCAAATTTACACCACCTACTCTTTGTCACCTCCCCGTTCTGAACCCCCATCCTTCTTTTCTCGAATCATTCCAGAACTCTTCGAATATTAGATCGAAAAGTCAACCCCGAACCCTAACTCGCCCAATCACCTCCAAAATAACACCAGATGACCACAATACCTCCCTCACCCCAAATCCCATGTCCGTTTCCCTCAAATTCCTTTGAAACTCGTCGAATCTCAAATCAGAGATGAGACCTAATTTTGACAAAAACCTAAAACTCAAAATTAACGACGATGATCACAGTTTAGAGATGGTTTCATCACAGAATAAGGTTATTCACTCGTTTTGGTAAAAAATGAGTGATTAACATTATTTTGGGATGAAATCAGAAAGTCAGGGCATCAAGTTGGATTCCCAGTTCAGTCGGTAAGTTCCTTTATGTTTCTTGGTCTATTTGGTTAATTTTATTCTGATGTTCATCTCTGCCTATACTTCTTTTATTCTACATGTATCAAATTATTAATGTGTGCACCTGCTATAACTAGACTTCTAGTTTTTTTTGTTTCTTTCTTCAGTTTATTCAAATCAGTTAGCCGGAGTATTAGTGAGGTTTGTTTTGAAATCAGAATGTTAGTATTTTTGTGGTGTCTTAGCTCCTTGTCAAAATGATCGTGTTAACTATTTCAGAGGTCGGATATTAACTGATTTTTTTCATTGACTGTCTCTATTAATGTTAATTTTGATAACCTAATGAGTCTGCTTTGGAGAATTGTCTGTCTTTGTTTATAGGAATTTAGAACTTTATGGGGTAATTAACAGGTGTTGTGAAAGGGTAATCATATGGGGGTAGTTCAGATAGTTTAACCTTTGGGGAATCTATCAATAATGGGATTAGGGGGCCCCTAAGTAATAAGTGGTGCACTAATGGATTAGTCTAAATTAGGACTACTAAGTAGGATTGAAAAAGATAAAAGACAATTAGTAGTGGAGACTGCACTAAGGTTGATTTTAAGGACTGTAATAGACTAACTGACTGTCCACTAAAGGTGCCAGAAAATCCGAAAAAAGAGGATTGAAAACTTATAAGAAGGAAGATAGTAGAGGATAGAAGGGGGGAGAATTGAAAGCATTTTGAAAGAGAAAGGAGGAGATACATACAAAACACACAGAAATATAGAAGGAGATAGAGAGATTAAGGGAGAGAAAAAGAGACAGAACTTTCAGTTGACAGCATTAAGGGAAAAGATTTCTGATCTACCTCCTGATATACACCCATATACACAGTTTTTGAGAGATTCGGACCCTAAGATAAAAATAGAGAGAAAGAGGGATCTGCTGAGAGAAAAATCACAAGGAAACTCGGAAAGAACCTTATGTTTTCCTGCATTTCCTCATTGAAAGCTGCTCAAATCCTGTTTGGTTTTGTTTTTGGTATTCTTAGCTACTTAGAATTTCTGAAAATTTTCAAAGATCCTGCATTTGATTTAAGATAGTTTGAAACTCCATAGTTTCTAAAACTTGGTTTTGAGCTGTTAATACTACTAGTACATTGCTAAATTCTGTTGTTGTTCTGCTGCTGTTAGGTCATTGACCTTTTCTTCTTGCTTCCTTCTTGATTTCCAGGTACACAATTATGTAGCTCCAATGTTTGTGAAGTGTATTTTTGAGGGATGAAATGAATAGCAGAAAAATTAAAGCCTAGTATAATCTTCTATTTGTGATTCAATTATACTTATGTTAATTTTGTGTGCCTCTAGTAACATGATATGGTTTATTATTTAGTTGAGTCCTTGAGTTTTTTTCCTGGACAGAGAGGTTTACTGTTGTTTAATTCAGGACAATTATGAAAAGCTAGGACACAACCTGCTTAATCGAATTAGTAGCTAAGTTTGAATGCTATCCTGTTAAACGATGTGAGAAAGGTTGTACTGGAGTTTTTCTTTTATTGTTTGATTTGTTGGACATGTCAGAACATTTTGTTATGCTTGAGTAGTATTTGATTTAATAGAATGGATCATGGGACAGGTTCTAAGTTATAGTCAGTTGTGTGGATACCCCTGAACATAGGAAGTGTTTAGTTTATCACTTCAGGGTCTAATTTGTATATAAAATTACTGTAATCCGTCATTGAACATGTTTGATATGAGTTCGATGGCACCCCGTGTTTTGTTATTGGCTGATAAGTACTCTATTGAGAAACGAATTTTGTTTTTGTAATTAAAGGGAACTCAACTCCTGACTAGATATCTCATAGTGAATTTAAAGTTGAAATGACTTGTTAGTCAAGTTAGTAGCTAGCTTTGTACATTTGGCCATGCTGAATAGTATCATATGTACTGACTTTAACTTCGGCTCACCTTGTATTTCCGTTTAGATTACTATCATGTTAAAATTAGGGGTTTAAAATGATGGTTGCATAGTGTTAACTCCTTTACAAGATTCGTAAGTTTGGGTTGAGGTTTAAGCTGTCATGTTTTAGAAAGTAGACTAGTGTGAGTTATTAAATGAGTTATCCTACTGTGTAATTGGTGGCGCTAGAAAAATTAAATTTGGGAAAGTGTTACTGTTAAGAAGGCATTGTGGTTTAGTAATTTTGCATCTTCTATCTTATTGCTCAAATGATTGAAATCTAACATGGATCAGTTTGTGTTCTTGAATCTCGACATGGGTTGTGTGTTATCAGAGGGACTCTACCTTGAGTCTGTTCATACAATATCATGCCATTTTTCATGAAATTGAGCTTCACTTTGGGGCCCAGTTCAAGCTGTTTAACAGCAGCAAAATTTTGAAATCTTCCCTTTATTTAGGCTAAGTTGGATTCTAAGATTAAAATAAATAGGTTCCCTTGATTTCAATTCTTTACTCAAAATTTCAGTTTTAATTAGCATTAATTATTATTTTATTAGTTCCTTAACCATTCTGGGTTTTCTCGTAGAAAAAAAAAAGAAAAAAGAAAAACTGAGGCGTGTCATATTTGGTAACAATTAATTTATTGCATTTGAAAGCACCTAGTTCAAACTTTAGTTCTCTCTTTTGAAATTGTAATTGAGGCACGCATACCAAACAAAACTGACAAATGCATGGTCATCATTTAATTAATCTCGTATTGAGCCTTAGAATTCGACGCATGTCATTTAGAAAATTCCATGGCCCTTGCAAAGTGCAAACGCGTAGTTTCTTTAGGAGGGTATTTAATTTTACTTTCCTAAACTCGGGTGCACATTTAGGTGACCCAAATCCAAATCTCAATAATGTTAAAATATGTCAAAAACCATGGGTGCATTTATGTGACGTGGTTCGAGACGTATTTTAATAACATTGGAATTTTCTCTAATAATTGAATAAAAGCAGTCAAAAGTTAAAATGCACATAGGTTAAAACATGTACTAAAATCAGATAACAGGCCAATTGTAACAGTTGAACGACCGTGCTAGAACCACAGAACCCGGGAATGTCTAACACTTTCTCCCGGGTTAATAGAATTTCTTACTCGAATTTTTGGTTCGTGGACTGTTTAACAAAGTCAATGTTTCCTCGATTCGAGATTCAACCGGTGACTTGGGACACCATAAATCTCCCAAGTGGAGACTCTGAATCTTTAATAATAAATCCCGTTTCGATTATCCTTTAATTGGAAAAACTCCTTTTTGCCCTTTTCGGGTGTAGGTAAAAAGAAGGTGTGACACTTACGTCCCTCTTCTTGGATGTACCACCGAACTGAAGAGCCTTGTTGGTGGCTTGCAAAGCTTCAAAGTTAGTAACCATACAACTCTTGATACCTTCCTCAATCCTTTCTCCTAGCTTGATGATGTCAGAAAATTTATGGTTCTCGATCAGCATCAGTCTTTTATAGTATTGGGGATCCTGGGCTCGGATGAAAAATTTGTTCATATGTTCTTCTCCTAAAGCTGGTCGAATCTTAGCAGCCTTTGATCTCCAACGAGTGGCATACTTGCGGAACATTTATGTGGGTTTCTTCTTTAAATTCTTAATTTAAAACACATCCGATGCATTTTCCATGTTGAACCTGAACGTATCCATGATGTCGGACGCCATACTAACCCAGTTTGACCACTTCTTTGGGTCTTGGCTAAAATACCAAGATAGAGCATCTCCTTTCAGGCTCCTCATGAAAAGCTTCATGCAGATCTTTTTATCTTTCCATACTCCGACCAGCTTGTCGCAGGATGTCCTCAAGTGAACCATGTGATCCCCTGTACCATCAAACATTTCGAACTTGGGAGGTTTGTACACCTCGGGAAGTTCGACATCGGGTTGTATGTATAAATCTTCATAGTTTAGCCCCTCAATTCCTTTACTACCTTCAATGCCTTGGATCCTAGTGGTCAGCTTCTTAAGCTCTTCAGCTAAATTTTTGATGAGCGAGTCTTTATTATCGAACTCGAGTGCGCTTGAGACGAGTTGGGCGGAGTGTGGCAGAATCTCCACGTAGATGGGGGTATTGTGTTGGTTGTGGCAGTGATCATTTGTGGAGTTTAAAGGTTCTGGGATGAGCAGCGGTGTGTTATTGGGAGTGTGGCAAGTGTTGCAGTGGTGGTGAGGAGTGGGTTGCTTTGGGACGTTTTATGGAGGTATTGGATTCTGAGTAACTTATGGAGCGGTAAGGGAAAATGACAGACTTGCCAAATTCTGGACTTGATCAAGCTCTTCTTGGAATTTCAGTAATTCTTGTTCTATCTGAGAGGCATTTCGTTGGGGTCCATGACACTACGAGTGAACTCTACCCCTTCAACTAAGTTGTTTGAATCTTCCATTCTTCTTTTGCCTTTGTGCCTGACAGGACTGGGAGGAGGAGTAGGTGGAGGGCCTCTAGATCTTGTAAAATGTGTTGATGTTGCCAGAGTTCACAAACTAACCTTTGGGGAGGAGAATAAACAAAAAGTAAAAAACAAAAGGCGACAAGTCAGTAAGGATTATAAGAAAAAAATGTTGCGATATTTAAACACGTAGTGAAGGAAATATAAAGCGTGTCCTAATTTTGGGGGTCTCGTCATGCCCGGGGTAGACCTAGCAACAAGTAAATTTGGAGAACTTTAGAATGCTAAATGCCTCATTTTATTGAGAAAAGGTAGACGAATCCCAAAATGACACTAAATAATAATAAGAAAATAAAAGTCACTAATAGCCATTGGCCTTATTACATCTTATAAAGCGAAAATGGAAATTCCTATCTATTTGGTCCCGGAAGGACCTTCCCCGGGTTGAATGCTCTTGTTGATCAAATCTTCCAGCTCGCGTAGGTTCACTAGTAAAAATGCCTTTGCCAGGTGTTCTCCTTCGTTTCCCTCAAAGTTCTGGCAGTCGGTGACTCTCTTCCTCACTTTTCCTTCCAATTCTAGCAGACTGTATTCCAGATATTCTAGCTTTTGCGGCTCTCTCTTTCCATTCATTGATTTGGTCATTTGATGGAAGACTCCTCCACCAGTCCAGCAAGAGTGGGTGTGTGCTAATCATACCGAAACTGGGGACCTCGTACCTCATTTTCTGTAAAATAAAAGGGTTAGACCCTACCCCCACCAGACTCGACTATTTAACATCAATAATTAGCATTAAAGCATTTAGTTCTCCAAATAAATGCATAGAACGTGATAATGTGCGTTTGGGAAACCCATTGGACTTTGGACAAGGTTATCTTAAGAAGTCATTATGCGGACAACATAACTGACTCGGCTAGGTTTGACCATGATGCATGCACAATTAAAATAGAAAGGGTTTCTATGGGGTTTTAGACTGGTACCCTTGAGTGGACAACTCAAGAGGGAAAGGCACGAAACCGTCGACTACACCATTGATCGACCGGTTTTACCGCAAATACGCCTTTGCCAAATTTAGGGGGTAATGATATCGGAGGGGCGTAACCACTCATTATAAGTGTTGCTATGGTACTTTGTTTGGCACGAGTGGAATATGATGTTGAAAAATGCAGTTACAAGAATTAAACAAGTTGTCATGTATTTCCACATTCATAAAGTAATAATTACAACAGTTTCTCATAATTTACAACAGTATTGAAGGATGGCGATAAAGGAAAACATTAAACAAAAGAAACGAAGAGCCAAGTCAGTTTCGTAGTAGAAGAAAGAATAAATACGTAAAAACGAGTAAAGACATGTAAAGAAGCATAGAGTCACAAATAGCATAAAATGATAAAAGCCTTAAAGAACTCCCCAGCAGAGCAGCCATGCTGTCAATGCCCCCTTTTTACTCGCAAAATCGGGTTTATGACATTTGGGAGGATAACTCGTTCCCTTTTGGTAATTGGGTTTGGATTTTGAAGAGTCACCACCTAATGATCATAGTGCATTAGGATACTAAGAAGGGTTTGATTTGAAGAACCAGAGTTTGGGTAAGGGCTAAAAATTATCCCGAGGGGAAAGTGTTAGGCACCCCTCAAGATCCACAAGTGTGGTTCCCGGACATACTATAATTGTGACTTTAAATACAAACAACAAGTAAATAAGCAAGCATTATAAATACTAAGTAACTTTCACATAATGGTTACAAATAAAGAAGTACATAAGGTTTAAAGAATGCAGAAATTTAGAATAAGGTAGTTTTACAATTAAAGAATGGATATACGAGTAAAGGAGAAGGAGGTCAAATGATTGATGCAAGTAACTTAAAAAGGGAAGTGAAAGAGGTGGAAGTTGGGGAAGAAACAGTACTGAAAATCGACGATTAAAAGAGAGATTTACATAATAGGTACAAGTAATTGAAGTAAAAGAAGAAGTTGAAGAACTGAAAAAACAGCTTTAAAATTTTGAAAAAAAAGGAAGTAATAAAGAGGGAGGGGGGTCCTAGGTTGATAAATAACATGGATCACCCCACACAACACCCGGTAACCATTTATACACGTGGTGTTATCGCATGGTCATCATATCCATGTCTACCCTTACCCACCCCATTAAGGTATTAAATCGCGAAATGGTCTCGTTACTTATTGCATGCTATTACCCTTCCCAATCCTATCAGTCCCGGAGGCATTTGGGACTACTAATCCTAAAAGGGAAGGGAGATTTGGCTTTTCTGCATTTTAAAAGGGTAAAATTCTAATGCGATAAACAAAACACATAAAGTAGTTAAGGGAAAACACATAGCAGTTTAAAGGCTCAAACAGGCCTCCTCACTTAAAGCAACAAATTGTTTAGCATGACTTACATATACTTTATGGTCTGAATTAAACTTAGATGTTAAGGCGTGGCTGATTTATCATATATTTTTAGATAAGAAGCCCGAATTAGGTCTGCCTACTGGTTGTAATTATTAAAGACGGGTGCAGTTAATTACCTAATGGCTTACCTAGGTGAGATCTATAGGCATGATATCTAACAATGCTTTCACTGATTTTAATGAAGGCTTATTGATTATAGAAAAACACAAGTTCTGCAGATTTTAGGCGACATTACTACTGATTTTAGACTTGTAGATGAAAGAGACGAATCAGATTCAACTGGTTACTTCTATAGGCATGATTTCTAAGCGTTGTTGGTTTTAAAATGAATATCGGGATGTAGGAATCCTATCGGCATGGTATCTAGGATGAAATTTGTTATTATTTTAACCTATAGACTGTTTGCCTAATGACATATGTATATGCAGAAGTGCAGAAACTTATAGATATGATTTCTATATGCAGAAGTATGGAAACTTATAGACATGATTTCTATAAGCAGAAGCGCAGAAACTTATAGACATGATTTCTATATGCATATGCATAAACTTACAGACAAAATTTTTATATGACATGCATAAGTGAAGAACTATAGACAAGATTTCTACATGACGTGCATAGATGAAGAACTATAGACAAGATTTCTATATGAGATGCATAGATGAAGATCAGAATGAGATTGCAAGAATAAATGCCTAAGAACATGATGTCTACCCACATGCATACATGAGTGACCCTCCCCTTTTCACTATGCACCCCATAAGTTATTACAAATTATTACAACCTGAATGAATTAAGAAAAGTAAAATTACATCAGAAATTAAAGATTACAACCAAGGAGAGCCTAATTCAGACCCCAAGTCTGAAATATGAAATAAACCAACTTCCAAAGATCAGATTTCCAAAGTCTTTCTCTTATTTGGGATGTCAAAGTTCTCAAGAGCCTCAAGTGGACTCCGGGCAGTGCTTACACCCCAAATACATTGTAAAATTAGATTACACTGTAGTGTGGAAAGGCCAGCCCTCGAATGTCCAAGTTTAGAGGGAACTCAAAGTCCCAAGGCAAGGCTCATTGGAGGGGGGCAGAACTTAGATTCTAAGAGTAAGTGTAAGTGCATAGAGGGGGAGTTAGGGAAGGACGTGGCAGGCTGGTGGTCATGCCCAGCAATTAGGAGTGTTGTCACATCCCTGACCAGCCTGTTAGCCAAATTTTGGGAGTTAGGATCCATTGAGGATCAGGTTCAGACCTGAGCAGCAATTTGGATACAGGCCATGAATCTTAACTCAAACACATAGAAGGGAGTAGGGGTATGGGGAATTCACAACAAATAGCAGATGCAAAGAGAAGAACATGCATAGTCAATATTGAACATAAACAACAAAGTAAACAAGAATGCTGAAACTATAAAGTACATACATAGGGGTGAAGCTGAAAAGTTAAATTAGAAAATACCAGTTTCAGGGAAACAAACAAGTAAAACAGTAGTCTTGAAAAAACCAAGTTGTAGGCAAACAGTCCAAAGGATCTCAGAAGAGAGCAGAATGATACAAGAGTATTCAAATTGCAAGTTAATAGTGTGTGCTCGAGTATTGAACTCAAAGAAATACTGAATTGTAAGTGTGTGAGTAATGTAAGTTGAAGGTGTTGAACTGAAGGTTCAAGGTTTGCAATCAATCACATAGAATCCCCCTTCAGTTAAGGGATTCTGATTTCAGATGGGTAGAAGACAGTTAAGCAAAGAAATTTGATTAAAATCTTTTCCAAAGTAACACAATAAGGGTAAATACATAGGAGTTATTTAAGGCAAAGTTTAGTGGTACACGGTTTGTGAAAAATAAGGAAAGTGAATCAATCAAACAACCAGTGAAATCAAAATCATAGGCTTTGTTCGAATGAACCAAGTCAGGAAAAGGTAAAGAAGGTTCAACTAAAGGAAAATAAGTAACAATTAGTCAGGCCTTATTAAAAGGATTTCGAAATCAATCAATTACTGGCAAAAACCCTTTTTGCAAGAAGAAATTTCATATATAAAGTACACAGATAAACAAGAAGGAGTTGTCATGCTAATTAGAAAAGACAGGCATAGAAAGGTTCAGAATCATAAGCAAAGAGTTTCAAATTCAGTTCATAGTACTTAGAATGAGTCTGATAGTTTAGGGTTCCAAAGTAGAACCCTAATCAAACTTGCCAAAGAAACCCCCAAATCCTAGGGTTTCAAATCGAATCAGACATAGAGATGAGAAGGCAAGCCATTGAAATAGTCTCAAAGGTCTGTTTCAGAGCCTCATGAGAAACAAAACAGATATGATAGGAGGTTTGAAACAACAAAGAAAGAAAGCTGATTTAAGAGCATAAATGAGTATGTTTTAGAAAAGTCAGAACTTAAGCAAGTTCAGAAGAAAAGAGAGGTGGTGTAAACTTAAGAAACAGTAGATGAAACATGCTTAGTAAAACTGGGACAAAGTCCAGTAAAGCAAACAAAATTAAAGAACTCACCAGGAAACACATACAAGAGAAATAATGTAGGAAAACATAGCAGAGATAATCATGCGAGCCTAGTCTAGAGGCACAGGAAGAATACATATGTATAGAAGAATCATGTATAATAGAAAGAAAACAGAAAAGCAAACACATGTGTGGTAGAATAGAAAACATACGAGCATAACACAGACAAACACACATAAAGAAAATAACAGAAAGAATCAGAAAGATATTTTGAAAACCTTTCAGAAACCCTAAATCAAAAATAAACGATTTTGAAAAGAAAATTTGGGGAAAACACTTTAAAAGTTGAGTAAATCACAGATACAACATAGATCTAAGAAAACAGCAGAGAAAAACCTCGAGTAACTTTGGGTTTCAGAGAAACCCTAGAAATGAGAAAGGCTTGGAAGAAAGTCCGATCCTGAGTAGGACGAGTGAGAATCAAGCTCTTGAAGCTTGAATATGCCAGAGCAAATACTGGAGAAGCCATAGAACCAAAGATCTGAGAAGATATGAAAGAGAACCATCAAGGTCAAACTTCAAAACCTCAAACTCCAAAGGTCTAATGGTGGAGAGGGGTGAGTATAGACCATCCATGGCCTGAGAAGCCATGGATTCCGGTGGAGTGGTGGTTGAAAAGGGCAGGAGACGACTAGGTTCCAAAGAGCCATTGAGAGAGTTTGAGAGACGAAGGATTTCAAAGGTGGCTATCAGAGTGAAATGAGGGATTAGGGTAGGTCATTTAGGGTTAAAAAGGTAAGGGGGTTTATGGCCGTTGATCAAAATGATCAACAGCCTGGATTAAAAATAGGAACCGAGCGGATTTTTTAATTGGGTCGGGGGTCGGGTTAAAAATAAAATTGGGCTGGTATAATTGGGGTAGTATTGGGTCAATTTAAGGGCCAAAATTGAAATGTAAAATAGGATGTAATTGAAATAAGATGAGGTTAAATGTTAAATAGTCAGTTTTCCCTTTTATTTTATAAAAAATAGTAAAAATAATTTTAAAAGTAAATTAAAAGTACCAAACTAATTAATAATATATAAATATTAATTAAAATATTGAAATCAATTTTACAATTGTAAAAATGCTATTAATCTTAAAATAGGTTAAAATTGTAATTGTATGCAATTTAGCTTTAAAAATACCAGATAAATTTGTAAAAATATACAAAAATCACCTTAACTATATTTTGGTATAAATACGAGAATAAAATAAATTATTCACCAAAATTGATAGTTTTGGGAATAATTACTGATTTTTGTACTGCTAAAATGGATAATAAATTGATTTTAAAAATCTTTAAAAATTAGGAAAAATACCAAAACATTTGGGCATGCTTATATATGCATATACATGTTATTTTGAAAGTATTTTGTATATAAAAATACATAGGAAAAAATTGGGTATCAACACTCGCCCCTCCTGCATCAATACACAACCCAAGCCAACGCGTGAAGCGTCGCAATATACCGTATACATCCCCGAATTGGAAGGCAACACTAGAATTGGTATTGTAGTCAAGGCTGTCTTGAGCTTATGAAAGCTCGCCTCACAATCATCAGACCAACGGAAAGGAGCACCCTTCCGGGTCAATCTAGTCAAAGGTGATGTAATGGCTGAGAAGCCCTGCACAAATCGATGATAATAACCTGTTAGCCCAGGAAACTCTTGATCTCCTTAACTGAAGTGGGACGTGGCCAACTCTGAACTGCCTCAATATTCTTGGGATCCACCTTAATACCGCCTCCTGATACGACATGCCCCAAGAATGCTACTGATTCAAGCCAAAACTCACACCTGGAGAACTTAGCATATCGCTTCTGCTCTCGCAATGTCTGAAATACTACTCTCAAATGTTGCTCGTGCTACCCCAAGATAAATGAGTAGATAAAGATATCGTCAATGAAGAAAATAACAAAAGAATCAATATAAGGCCTGAACACCTTGTTCATCAAGTCCATAAATGTCGCTGGGGCATTAGTCAAGCCGAAGGACATTAGCAGATACTCATAATTTCCATATCTAGTACGAAAAGCAGTCTTCGCAACATCTGGGTCCCAAACCTTCAGCTGATGATACCCTGATCTCAAGTCGATCTTAGAGAACAGTCTAGCACCCTGCAACTGGTCAAAAAAATCATCAATGCGCGGTAACGGCTATTTGTTCTTGATGGTAACCTTTTTCAACTAGCGGTAATCAATGCACATCCGCATAGTCTCATCCTTCTTCTTCACAAACAACACTGGCGTACCCCAAGGGGACACACTTGGTCTCACAAACCCCTTTGCTAACAACTCATCCAGCTTTTCCTTCAACTCTTTCGGAGCCATACGGTATGGTGTAATGGATATAGGCTGGGTACCTGGATCCAAGTCAATACATAAATCAACATCACAATATGGTGGCATGCCTGGAAGGTCTGAAGGGAACACATCGGCGAACTCTCGTACTACTGAAACTGAATAAATCGTCGAATACTCTGCAGTGGTCTCCCGAACATAAGTTAGATAAGCCAAACAACCCTTCTCGACCATGTGTCGAGCCTTCAGAAAAGAAATAACCTGACTAGATGTACTAACTGAGGAACCCTTCCACTCCAACCGCGACAACTCTGGCATTGCTAAGGTAACACTCTTAGCATGGCAAACTAGGATAGCGTGATATGGGGATAACCAGTCCATACCTAGGATGACTTGAAAATCGGGCATATCAAGCAACATGAGATCTGCTCTAGTCTCAAAACCATAGAATATGACCACACAGGACCGATAGATCCACTCCATAACCACAGAATTGCCTACAGGAGTAGATACATGAAAGGGAGTACCCAAGGACTAACGAGGACTATCCAGGAAATGAGCAAACAGAGATGATACATATGAATAGGAAGACCATGGATCAAATAGTATTGAAGCATCCCTACCGTAGACGGGAATAATACCTATGACAACGGTATTTGAGGCCAATGCATCTGGTCTAGATGGAAAAGCATAGAATCTGGTTGAAGCACCGGCTGGCTGGACTCCACCTTATCAAACAGTAGCTGGCTGACCTCCCCCTACTTGGCCTCCACCTCTAGGATGGCCCCTACCAGTCTGCCCTCCACCTCTGGGCGGCCGGACAACCGGTGTTGTAATCATGGAATCCTAACCCTACTGTACTGCCTTGTCTCGAAGTCTGGGGCAGTATCTCCTCATATGATCGAGATCTACGCACTCAAAACAACCCCTTGGTGCGGTAACCTGCTGCCTTGAAGTCTGACCCTGATGGCCTATAGACCCACTGGAAGAAGCCTGAATAGCCAGTGAGCGGTATGAACTTTCCGGTATGGCACCCTGGGGACTTGAGTGCCTAATGGAAGAACCTTGAATGGCTGGTAGGCGGCAGGAACTCTCAGGTATGGCTCTGAAATAGGGGCACGCAGGAGGACCTCGAGGTGGTGGTGGTGCTGGATATGGGAGCCTGCTAGGCTGACCTCTGCGCCTAGCCGGGGCACCTCGAAAAAAAATGGTCCCTCTTGTCCTGCTGCATCTGCTCTCTACCCCTCTGACGATAACCCTCAATCCTTTGAGCAATATCCACTACCAACAGATAAAAAGCCTCCATCTCAACCTCTCGGGCCATGTTGTCCCTAATACCGGAGTGCAACCCTGCAATAAATCTCCGCACTCTCTCTACATCTATAGGAAGTATCATGAGTGCATGGCGAGATAACTCAGAAAACTTCGCCTCATAGTCGGTCACTGACATCTGACCCTGCTTAAGTTTCTCAAACTGATATCGCAACTCTTCCCTCTCGGATGGTGAAATATACCTGCCCAGGAAAAGTTGTGTGAACTGGCCCCAGGTGATGGGAGGAGAACCCGCTGGCCTTCCAAGAACATAAGATTGCCACCATCTACCGGCCATGCCCTCCTATTGGAAAGTAGTGAAGTCAACCCCATGAGACTCATATATCCTCATGTTGTGCAGCCTTTGCACCTATCAATGAAATACTGGGAATCCTCATGATGTTCACCCCCAAATATAGGGGGTGTCGTCTAGTCCACCTGTCCAATAACTTCTGCGGATCACCATCCGCAGCTGGTCTGGGCTTAGGTTCCATAGCTGCAACCGGCTGGGCCCCATTCATGGGTAGTGTACCCGGAGTCTGATACACTACAGCTGCATGAGTAGATGCCTGAGCAGTATGGGTCTGTGCTCCCTCTACCGCCTAGGATGTAGCTGGGTCTGCTAGAAATAAACCAGCCTGGGTCATATAATCCATGAACCCCAGCATACAGTCCATGACCTCCTGAAAGCCCGGTGCTATCATAAAGTCCGCCAGGGTAAGCCCTGCTGCGGGCACCTCGCCCTGCTCCACAATAATAGGATCCCTCGCAGGATCTGTTGGTAGTACAACTGGGGAAGCTTTGGGATGCCATCGTCCCCTACCTCGGGCCGGTGCCCTCCCCCAGCTTCTAGCAATGGGGGGAGCAGCCCCTTCCGGGTCTGGAACGTCCGCTGTATGCGTCCTCACAATCTGTGAGAGAATAGAAGAAGGAAATTTAGTATACCATCAACTGCACGATAGAAGGTGAGTAAAGAGTGGTTTCCTAGCACCCTATGGCCTCTCGAAGATAAGTACATACGTTTCCAAACCGATCCACAAGACTCTATTAGGTTTGCCCATGACTTTTGAGACCCACGTGAACCTAGTGCCCTGATACCATGTTGTCATGACACAAATTCCATTATAGGTCGTGATGGTGCCCAACACCGTTATTAGGCAAGTAAACCCTAATCAACTAGTGAGTTCTCATTCATTTTAATAACACAATCCCAACATTTACTTAACTTAAATTTAAAACAATCGATAATTTAACAAAATTATAAGGCAACTGAATTGGAAAAGACTAAAGGGAATCATAATATTAGGAATAAAACCCAAAAATAATAGTCTACTAATGTGTGTGCCAGGATCTACTGTCGCAAGTACGAGGGCAACTAGTAGAATGTACAAAATAAACTATTCTATTGCCTGAATACAATAGATAATAATAACAAAGGGGTGACTCCGGCATGCTGCTGAACGGCTCAGAAGAGGGCAACTCACCGTGAGATCTCGATCAGGTATTAGGAATGCGCGTCAGACGGGTAGCTAGATGCACTTGCCTCAGATCCTATACAATTAAGTACAGAAGCATAGTATGAGCACATAAACATCATGTACCCAGCAAGTATCTAGTCTAACCTCAAAGAAGTACTGACGAGGGGTCGACTTAACACCTACTAGGGTCATTAATAATACAATATAAGTGTTACGCTAAGCATGAATAGCACAGATACAAATGACGGTCCAAGAACAAGGAGAAATAAGATAATCTTTCATAAACAATATAACAATTTCATTCATATCATGTAATAACTTACATTTCAAACATTTAACCAGTGTAAATTCCGAAAAGTTTCACATAAATAACATACGCACATTGTGCCGAGGTCGTATGGCCCGGTCCAATATATAATTAAACAGTGCAATGCCAGATGGTCGAATGGCGCAAATCATAGATACATCTATTTACTACCGAGGTGCTCGACCCTATCCACTAATATAAATTTATTATCGAGGAAGCACACATTGCTCATTTATAGTTAAGTAATTCATACAAATTCTCAAGTAAGTGAGTATAGCCGTCTATATTTGTTTACCAATTTCAAGCATGACTTAAGTGATCTTAGTAGCAAGTAGGGACGCAAGCATTTCAAGTATAGCATGATACGAGTCCTAAACTATCCGGACAATTAGCATAATAGTAGCTATGTACGGACTCTCGTCACTACGTACGTACGTAGCCC
>MU686259.1:2803-26433 GCA_026770625.1 Nicotiana glauca | reverse complement strand
CCCCCCCACAGATAGTTACATACATTTAGTTAATTCATTTATGGGGATAATTCCCTCTTACAAGGATAGAAAGGAGACTTACCTTGCCCCAAAGCTTACTTTCAAATTCAAGAATGCGCTCAAACCCTCAAATCGGAGCCGAACGATCCAAAACTATTCAAATAGGGTAAGAACTAGTCAATATGTGCTCAAGAGTTCATTTCTAAATATTAAAATAATTTCCCTACCCTAAGTGCAAGTTTCCTAAAATTCATCTCCGGGTCTAAAATTACCCTCGGAACGCGCGAAGCAACATTAAAACTAAGAATCACACCCTAAGACCAATTGGATCAAACTTATGAACTTCAAGTTCTTCAATCTACTTTCAATGTGCCAAAACGTGCTTATACTACTCGAAATGATACCAAATTCTGCGTGCAAGTCTTAAATGATATTATGGAACTATTCCCGATCTCAGAATTTTGTTCGGACCTCGATATCACAAAAATCCGCTCCAAACCAAATTTAAAGAACTTCAAAATCCTTAAGGAATCAACTTTCACTATTAGGCGCCAAAACGCTCCCGGGTCATCCAAAATCCGATCCGGACATACGCCCAAGTCCGAAATTATCATACAAATCTGTTGGAACCTTCAAATCCTGAATCCGAGGTCGTTTACTAAAAATATTGATCGAAGTCAAACTTGGCCTTTTAGGCCAACCTTAAGGAACAAAGTATTTCGATTTCAACCCAAATTCTTCCAAATCCCGAACCAACCATCCCCACGAGTCATAAATCAGTAAAAGCAAGTACGGGAAGTCTTATTTAAGAGAACGGGGATCTAGAAAGCAAAACAGCCAATCGGGTCGTTACACCCAGTGTACTGGACTCGCCTAATAGAACTTTATACAATTGTATGTAACTACCCTTGTAAATCCTCAATTTTTTTTAATAAATCGTTGACTATTCAAAATTATATATTTTTTTAATCATAAATCATTAAGTTGAGAGTATTTTATGTTATAATTACAATAAAAATTATTACACGTTATCCACTAAGACTGCTATGATAGTAAATTTTACATAAATCTTTCATTTAAAAAATATTTATGTATTAACTGTTATTCTTTAATATATAATAGTCCATAATTATTTTATAATTATTTTTCTAAATATTATTTTTTTCACATTTACGAGATATAATAGTTATTAATTTAATAGCTTAGTATTAGCTAGTAACTATTTAAAAATAATTAGTTATCATGTTATTGTATGGTGAATTATGTGTCACTTTATTAAGTTGTTGAAACTTAAAAATAAATGATGCTAGAGAATCATATTTAAATTGTGAATTATATTTTTAAACAAATTCTCTTTTAAATAAAAAGAATATTAAATAAAAGGAGTATTTTTTAAAAAAAATATCAAATTATAATATCAAAATTCTTTCAAGATTCAATACTGCTTAAGAGATACATATAAGATTTCATATAAATTACATTACTTTTGATGTTTGACTTGTAACGACGTTGCAGCTAATTTACATATTATGATATATGTCATACGTTTCGTATTATTCATAGCTGAATTATAATTCATAAATATTTTAAATAGACTATTTGTTATAATTTTGTGATTTTAATGTAATTTTTATATTTATTTTTTATTTTATACTATCTAAAAATCTTTAAATTTAAAGATTCGTGGGACTTACGCCCCATGTCTCTGGGCTTACGCCTCGCCTCGTCAGAGGTAAAACGCCTGTGTGAGCACGTGATTTTTGCCCTATATATGATTTATTCCCATAATTCATACAAAATAATTTTTCTCTATTTTTACAGTTTTTTGTGCATTTTGGTGTCATTTTGTGTTAATTGTTTGCATGTTATTTGTGCATGTTAAGTCATATAAAAATACAAAAATATGCATTTGCATTTAGAAATTTAATTTCACATTTTAGTATTAAGTAGGTACTAATTCATTTTAGAAAAATTTAAAGAAAATTACAAAATAATAGTCCTAGGCCATTTTAATTGATAATTGTTGAATTTTTTTATTTTTAAATAATATTAGAAGTTAATTAGGTTTTGTTTTAATTTTTACAAAAATCCTAAAAATACAAAGTAAAAAATACAAAATACAAGAATGAAAATGAAATACAAAAGCAATTAAAAAAATAATAATAAAAATATAAAAATCTATACAACAAGGAAACAAATAAAGAGAATAATTTGAGAAAAATAATTGAAAGAAAAGCTGTTTCAAAGCCCAATAATTCTACCCAGGACATCCCAAACAGAACACACGCCCTAGGCCCAATCACCCCACACCCGGTCTGCCCTATCCCTAGCCCAAAACGACATAGCTTTAGTATTAAACTACGTCGTTTTGTCTGTCTCTAACCTTAAACGACCAAGTCTTCTTACCTCATTCATTACACTGTTATATCAAAATAATGTAAACATAATTCTCTAAAAATAGTCACCAGTCCCCGCCACAGACCACCACCCGCCGCCCGCCGGAATTCGCTCACGGCGACGGCATGTCTCCGTTTCCAACCAAACCTATACCAAAATACTCCTCGTCTCCTCCTCTATTATAATCACTAACCGTCTCTCCCCGAATCCCACCACAACTCTTCAAATCCCCGAAACCCTAGCGCCGCCTTTGGATTCTCCGGTGGCGGCGCCACCATAGAACACCACCAAACTCATACCCCCGCACAGCCTTGAGGCCCCTGTTACAAATATGTCATCATCTTCCATGGAGTCCCGTTGGAGGTCGTCAAATAGCCGTCTCCGCCGCTAATTGTTCAAACTCCATCGCCAATCTTGATTTGTCGATTTAAGTCTGACGATTAGGTATTTCCCCCTCTTATGTATACTCTATGCATCGCGCCTCTCATTTCTTTCTATTCTTTCCTCTATTTACTTCGTTTTGTTACTTCATTCTCATCTCTCCGTTTTCCTTTATTACTATTATTTGTTTCATGAGCTCCAGGATGTTGTAGTGTAAACTTAGTGCTATTTGTTAGGATTGTTTGGGTTATTTTTGCGTCGAATGTTAATTAGTAAGCCTCTGTGTTTTTCTCTTCTGATTTTTGACTTTTCCTTTTAATATGTTTGTTTTAGTCAATTCAAAATCTATTTTAGCCTTAGGATTTCATTGAACTTTGTTTGGATGATTTGTTTTGAGTATGGA
Organism: Nicotiana glauca; assembly: GCA_026770625.1. NCBI lineage: Eukaryota > Viridiplantae > Streptophyta > Magnoliopsida > Solanales > Solanaceae > Nicotiana > Nicotiana glauca. The sequence goes on along the minus strand of MU686259.1, from coordinate 23,252 downwards.
TGGATTTAACTAGATTAGTCTAATAATGGTCCAATAATTTTGTTGTTAGTCTATACTATAGGGTAATTTGGCCTTCAAATTTACATTACTCTGGTTTTAATTTGAATTCCAATAATCGATATTAGATAGGATTAATTAGCTTTAGAATACTGCCTAGCTTTGATAAAATAGGTTCAGGATAAGTTTGGATATAGATGGATAAAATTACTAGTTAGATTAAGAATTGGAGATTAATTAAAGGTATTTGGGTGAATTGGAACAAAAATTACAGAGTAATAAATTCAGGGGCAAGGGTAAGTCTGATAGTAATATTAGGGAACCTCAGGGGTAGTTTGGGCATAGAAAAATGGCAAGTTTATTAAAAACAGTAAATTTCAGAATGAAGTGAGGGAAATGTAGGAATTATAATAGGATAGAATCTTCTAGATTGGGGTATTAGTATAGTTTTCAATAAATATAGGTAGTAACTTGTAGTACAAGTCAAAAAATAGATGGTTAAAATGGAAATAAAGTAGGGATTAATAGGCAAAATAAAAATCTGAAGTTGCACCCTACAATTTTCTATAAATAGGCATGAATAATGCCTTGAATCATAAGTTTTAGAACCCTAGAAATTTCCCAAAAAATATCTACATAATTACAGATCTGAAATTAAGATTTCAGATCTCAATTTCTCCCTCTAGATCAAAATTCTTTCAAAAAATCCAAAAAAAAACAATCCACAAATCAGTAGAAAGCCAAAATAAAAATTGTTCCATTAGGAATTTTGGATAGATTGCAGTCTTCAGTTGTTGAGTTTGATAAGTTTCATCCAATTTTGATTAACTGGAATCCACAGATCCATTAGTCTTACTTTTGAAGAGGTTTACATTCAAATTAAAGCATTTTTTGGTCAAAATCGAATGATGTTATTGTGATTCCGGTCACTCATTGAAGAAATTTGATTCAAAACCCTTACTGATATGTTGCTGTTACTGCTGTGTTGTGGCTGACCTTTTCTCTTTTGTTTCTTACTCGAATTCCAGGTATGTTCTCAGATGCGAGAAATTGGAACTATTTTGATCTATATGAAGTCATTTGAAGTTGATGCTGTTGTCCAGTTTTTCATTATATATGTAGTTAAAATTGTTATTTCGACTTTAAATTGTATTAATTGAGATTTCATAGATTTGTTGAATTGTTTATTTCATTTGAACAACAGGACTATGAGTTTGATATCATTCCTTGCAAATTAGTAGAAATGAATAGGAAAATTAGTATAAAACATTCAGTACGCCTTATTTTACTGGAAGTCATATTAAGTTCGTTCATTGCATATCAATACAGTTCGTTTACAATTTCAGTATCTTAATTTTACCTGATTGAATTTAATTTGATTAGTGTTTTGTTAATAAATTAAGGCCTAGTAATTGATATTGAACTATTCGGGCCTATAATGCAATGTCCACTAGTGTGTTGCTTTATTTAAAATTGAGGTTGAGCAGACTCGAAACTGTGACCGCAGTTCGCAACCTTCAGTATTAGAATTGGGCCTTCTTTCGCAAGCCCAAGAGTTTCGGACGTCTAATTTTGCCTTGTTGCATTATTTAGGCCTTGGTTCCTCATATGGACTATGTGCAAGGTCCACAGTGTTAAAGGATCTAAATTCATGTATTATAAAAAAATTTAGTTAATTAGGTTTCGTTTTGTTTATTAAAAAAAACCAAGTAATAAATCATAGCCACTTTAGAATTAACCTTTAAAAATATGGGGAGACGAGCCGCGCCAAATAAATCACAAATTGCGTGGCCCTCTTTAATCATATCTTTAAAATCGTTAGAACTTGGGACATGCCATTTAGCAAATTTTCATGGCCTCCCGCAAAGTTATCAACGCATAGTTGCTTTAGGTGCGTTATTTAATAATATTTCCTTCCTAAATACTGGTGTGCATTTCATGCGATCCAAATCCAAATCCAAAAACATTGAATAAGAATATGTCGAGGATCCAGGTGCATTTCATGTGACGTGATCCGAAAATACTTTCTTAAACGACGTTCACTTTCTTAAATAAATAATAATTGACAAAAAGCGGTAAATAATTTTAAAATTGCACTGTAGTTTGACATGTATTAAAATCAATTTTAGCCAAATATAGCAGTTGAGCGACCGTGCTAGAACCACGGAACTCGGAGTGCCAAATACCTTCTCCCGGGTTAACAGAATTCCTTACCCGAATTTCTGGTTCGCGACTGTTAAACAGAGTTAAACCTTTTCCTCGATTCGGGATTCAAACCGGTGACTTGGAACACCATAAATCTCCCAAGTGGCGACTCTGAATCTAAATAAAACGAATCCCGTTTCGATTGTCCTTAAATTGCAAAAACTCCTTTATTACTATATCTCTTTCTGAGGTGTAGTAAAAGTCGGATGAAAGTTCGGAAAAAGGAGGTGTGACAGCTCTGGCGACTCTACTGGGGACAAGAACCCAGAATCTCTAGTTCAGGGTTCAAGAATTCGAGCTCAGTTAAATTGTTATGTTTGGCTTTATTTGATTTTGCTACCTGATCCATGCTATATGTGCTAAATGTTTACAGCTTTAATATTTGTTGAATTGTATATAAATTGTCGCGAATCCCTCTCTATTTCTGAGTCTTCTACATCATGGAGAAGGGTGCACTTCGTCTCTTCTATTAGAGTCTTTTTGCCAAATTTAGAACGAGGTTTGGATAAGTTGCAAAGCTGGGCGAGCTTTTGTATCCCCGGTACGCTGCCTCTCCCTCGACCCGAGTTGTCCGCTCGGGTAAGCCAGGTCTAGACCAATAAACCTAGGATTTAAACCTAGAAGAACAATAAACTCATACCGGATCCCTAGTAGGACGTTTATTTGCATCACATGCATTTTGACTTAGGGGACTCAACACAGGGGTTGGGTACGTCTAGGACAGGTGACCCAAATTAAAATGACCATCCTGATGCATATTACGTGCTACTTGCATTTATTTGCTCGGTTTTGCATGTTGACCGGCTTGTGTACGGTGAGTGAAAAATTGAAAAATAGCGGTATTAGTACTAAGGAAGTATAACCATTTACTGTGAAAAAAAAACCAATGCCCATATAGTACCGAAATGCTGCCGGATTTTTGAAAAAATAATAATAATAAAAATGGAAAAAGAGAAAATGTTTGAAAAATTGTTGGTCGAAAATAGTTTTTGATTTTGGCTAATCGGCCCGAACTACGTTGGTTTGATTCTCACCACGTGTGGGATATGTAGGCAACCCTCATCGGGTCCAACCACCCCTTTGCAAAAATAGCCAAAAAATGTCAAATTTTAATTTTTGTCATAAATAAGTCGGGTGATGCCATTCTTGTTTAAAATAAGCCTAATATCCCTCAAAAGGACCCCGGAAGGCCGTTTTTGCAAGAACAGCCACCCTGAGTCATTTTTAAACGGTTTGCGGACACAGCCTTAAAATCTCCATTTCGGAAGCGTTGAAAGGCCGTATATGTAAAATCAAGTTTGGTCATCTAAACAACTGTTACAAAAATATCCATTTGTTAAATAAGCCATTACATGGCCAATTTTGTAAAAATAATCGCAATTGACATTAAAACTTTCTCAGTCTTGCGTTGGCCTGTGGCGATGCTGAGTGATGCCTCATGGGCCCCAGGATGAGAAATGTTGATTATCGAGTGTGTATCCTTTGAAACCAATTTTGCAAAAATAGCCACTTTGTCAAAATAAGCCATTACATGGCCAGTTGTTAAAAATAGTTCTCAGTCTTGCGCTGGCTTGTGGCGATGCTGAGTGATGCCTCATGGGCCCCAGGATGAGAAATGTTGATTATCGAGTGTGTATCCTTTGAAACCAATTTTGCAAAAATAGCCACTTTGTTAAAATAAGCCATTACATGGCCAGTTGTTGTTAAAAATAGTCTCAGTTGACATTGAAACCTTCTCAGTCTTGCGGAAGCCTGTGGTGATGTTGAGTGATGCCCCACAGGTCCCGGGATGTGAAGCTTTGATGTACTCTTGATCTAGTTTAATCATCGAGTTTGTAGTTGGAGTCTACTTCTGTAATTCCCCTTCAAAGAAAAAACAAATTTGAAAATCCCAAAAAATATCTCTTTATTCATGCAGGATCATGATACGTAGGCAATCCACATAGGATTCGACCATAACCAAAAGAAAAAGAAAAAGAGGAAAGCCAATAAAGGCAAAAAGAAAAGAAAGTAGCAGAAAAACAAGAAAGAAAAGAAAAGAAAAATATCTTAGCGCTAATATGGTGGTTTCATGTTGACATTACAGAAAGGTAGTTGGTTTGTGGTTTCCAAAGTGATAATTCTTCTTGACGACAAAAAAACGATGGCAAACAACGATAGAGTTGATGCGGTTGGTACCGGTACTCGACAACAGGTGGATGAACGGGATAACCGGTTGAGTGAGGAAGTGCGGATGTTGAGACAACACATGGCTGATATGTATCAAGCCTGGATAACTGGAAAGGTACCACCCCCGCCACCACCAATGCTTCCTGTCATATCCATCACCTCGGACAATAAACATGGAAAGAACCCACGGGATGAGCTTCATAATGGAAATGAAAAGGTCACAGGAAAAGTAGGGCGAGACGAAATAGCTATAAAGCCAAAAGAAGACCTGGGTAACATGTCTCACAAAGAATCTTCTATGTTCCTCGACATTCGCCTGCCTGTGAGGTTCGAAGTGCCAAATTTTAACTTGTACGATGGAATTGGAGATCCGGTAACTCACTTGAGGGTCTATTATGGTGAAATGAAAGGTGTCAGGGATAAAGATGATTTGTTGGTGGCATAATTCAGTAAAAGTTTGACTGGGGAAGTTTTAGAATGGTATAATCGTCACGATGTTGGCAAATGGCTTACATTAGGTGACATGACTCAAGATTTTGTGCGACAGTTTCAGTACAATAAAGACATTACCCCAAATTGCTCCTCCTTACCTCAGACTGAAAAGAAACCCAAGGAGAGCTTTAAGGATTTATGGCTCAAGTGGAACGAGCAGGTTGCTCAAGATGATCCTGCCATTGATAAAAAAGATGTTGCTGAGTCCCATCCACAATAAGGTCCAATAATTGTTCTTGCCAAACCTGTTCAACCTAAAAACTAACTTCAAATTAATCCACCGGAAAATACCCGATCTTTTGTTAAACCACCAAGTCATAACCTTTGTCAACAACGAAGTCCAGTGATCGTTCTTGCTAAAAACTCCCACCCACAATACCGACCTCGTGAGCTTCCCCGAATTCCGCAAAAGCCACGCCATCTACTAAGAAACACCCGACTATTTACCCCACCACTAAGTCACTCCTAGAGGAAGGCACCAATAGCCCGAAGCTCTCGTGTACATCACTTTCAAGCACTCAACAATAATGGAAAACTGAGGCATGGAGAGAAACAGAGGCAAAGGGATAATTTTACGCCCATTGGCGAATCCTACACAAGCTTGTTCGAAAAGTTGAAACGAATTGGTCTGATTAAGCCACTCCTCGGATACACTCCGTACCCAAAGGCGAAAGGCTTTGATCCTACTGTTCGATTCATGTATCACTCTAATATCCAGGGGCATAGCATTGAAGACTATCGTTCTTTGAAAAGGGAAATAGAAAGAATGATCCGAGAAGGGGTAGTTGTGGTTAGTAACGAAAGCAAGGAGCCTGCAATTTATCTTGGGAATATGTTGATTAGAGTAAATAATAGTTTTGGCAATATTGATGTAAAACTCAGTGGTTAAGATGCTGGTCGTGACAATTGGGAAGACACTCCATATCTCAGTCACCCGGAGTGGAGTTTTTTGTGGTTTATTTTGGGTGTCATTTCTGTTGTTCGAGTTATTTCAGGGTTGAAGTCCAGACATTGTCTTGGGAGTCAAACCCTTCTATCTTTCCACTTTTCTTTGTTTAGTAATAAATTTGTTTAGTGTCGTCTAGGTTTGTAATTCCAGTCTAGTCTGTTTGTTTGTTTTGTTGTTCGTTTTGTTGTTTCAACCCATCAGTCTAATACAACTCTCCGTTTCCTGTCATTTCTAATCATTCCATCTCTAATCACTTTACAATTCTTTTCATACTGATTTTTAGTGACATGACATGCACATAATTCTCGGCCTGGTTTAAAAGTCAATTTAGCAATGAAACAATGTTGAAGATGTAAGGGTACTCGGAAGAAATGAAACATATTGGGATATTTTGAAGCTTGAATCAAGTAAAACTGGGAAAATAGAACATAAAGAAATATAGTGGAAATGCATCATGCCTCATCGATTTAAAGCCAAAGGTAAGAATGCCCCAAGGCTAAAGGGACCATTCGTGGTACTGAGATTGTTACCCAATGGCACTAAGAATCGGCAGATACAGAAGGCAAATATGTGAATCAATTAAAAGGTCCTAACTGTGTAGTTTGTACTTGGTATGTTTTGAAGATTGGAATGACGAATGCATTTTGTTCTGCTATCTAAACACTTTATCCATTGCTATCCCTTTGAGCCTTATTATATTTTTCTTCATATCCCTCTTTCGGAATCCACGACAAAACTCAAGGATTGAATGGGAAAGTAGGTGGAAAAGAAAAAGAGAAAGAAAAAAAGGAAACGAAAAAAAAGAAAAGAGAAAAGAAGAAAGGAAAAAAGGAAATAAAGAGAAGGAAAAGAAAAAGAGAAAAAAAAAGGAAAAGAAAAGAAAGAAAGAGAAAAGAAGAAAGGAAAAAGGAAAGAAAGAGAAAGAAAAGAAAAGAATAAAAGAAAAGAGAAAGAAAGAAAAATAAAGAAAAAGGAAAAAGAAAAAGAAAATAAAAGAAAAAGAAAGAAAAGAAAAAAGAAAAGAAAAGAGAAAAGAAAGAAAAGAAAGAAAAATAGATGAAAAACAAGAGAAAAGAAGAATGGAAGGAAGGAAAACATTGCAACAACAAACGTAGTTGCCTGAACTACGTTTGACTTGATCCCGAAAGGGTACGTAGGCAGCCTCACTGAGGTTCAGTAACAACAAAAGGAAAGTTCAAGAATCCCAAGAATGAGACTGGGGCAGAAGTTATGTTTGTTGCAAGAAATGTGATTCCGAAAGTTATAATTTTGAACCCACGTTGAAATATTTTGAGCCTCTATACCATTTTTTCTAAACCCATCCAAAAGCCACATTATGGTCCAAAGAAAGACCTTCCGATCAGTCTTCAAGAAATGCCGAGTCAAGCGAGCGAAGGTGAATCACATCATGGGCAACACTCCAGTCCAAACAAAGGAAAATGAAGAACTAGAGAGAGAGTCATGATGATGAGAACCACCACGGGACCCAAGATGAGAGAAATCAAAATGAGAGAGTCTTATTGGTGAAAACCCTCACGGGCACCATAAGGCGACAGTGAGTTGAGAAAAAAATTAAAATGAGAGAGGCTTGATAGTGAAAACCATATGGGCACCACAAATCGACTAAGGATGATGGATCATATCGGGCAAGGGAAATATTGAAGATCGGATTCACGGCAAAAATTGCAACAAGAGCTGAACATCAGATTTTCTAAACAGAGTAGGCTACAAGTGCATGTCAAGTTCGCTAGAGTCGGTGTCGATATCTGATGATGTTCTATTCTGTAGGTTTCTTGTTAGGAATCGTCTTTTTCCATTTTCCTTCATTCTATTCGTCCCACCTTGTTTTACTCTTTCTTCTTGAGTCTGTCGGGTCATAACAAGTAAAGAAATAATTTCAAAATTTGCCACCAAGCTTTCCAATTACACGAAATGGAACTTGGCCAGCATATCAAATTGTCAGAAGTCAGGAAATAACGTCAGACATGATTGAGTTGCCAGCAGTCAATATGCTTTGGGAATTCTTGGGAAATATAAAGGCTCAATATGCGAACAACACAATAAATGAAGGGCAGGGGTAAACGGATCAAAGAATTTCACGGGATAAGATCGACAAAGGATGGTACACCAAGGACAATCAAAATCTTCCAAAAGAAATCAAAGTTAGCAATGAAACGATAGACCTCAAGGGCAAGGCCGGTGGTTTAAATCGAAAGAGCAACATGTGCACTGAAGTTTGTAACAATTAAATTGCTTTGGGGTTTATATGAAACACAAAGGTTGGCAAGTGTCAATTCGGGATCAATATAACAAATAGAAGTATGAGGGTTCGAACGAAGGAGAGTCATATTTTGATAAAGGAAGTGGTCAGTCAAGGCATGAGTGAGGTCTTCAAATGAAATCAATTATCATGACAAGTGAAGGAGAAAAGCGGGGGCCAGTGGTTAGGTCAAGAAAGAACAATATATACTTTAAGGAGGTGGCAATTGACATGCTTTGAAAATTCATACAAGGGTTTAGTATAAATTAATTCATGAACAATGCAACAAATATAGAAGGGGTGTTGAATGGATCAGAGATATTCTCTATGCCAAGGGTGACAAAGAAAGCGTTTAACCAATAAACAAACAAAGTCCTCAATTGGGAGTTAGTTATCATGGAAAGTGAAGGAACAATAGACTTCAAGATCGGAGCTAGTGGGATCCATCAAGAAAGAGCAACATACATTTTTAGTGGGATGGCAATTGTCGTACTTTGAGATTCATGAAAACAAAGAATTAGGTAAATGTCAAGTCGTAAGGGATGCGGGTTTGAACAGAGAAGAGGTATTTTCTATGACAAGGATGGTAGGAAAAATGGATAGTCAGAGCAATCGCCATCAAAGTTCAAGGCCACAAACCAACCACCACATTTTTCAACTAACAAGATTTTCTTTGATTGAAACAGGGGCAGAAGTTTGCTTTGGAGAAACCCTCCGCAAAGAAGGGCAGCACCCAAACAGGTATGATTGGAAATTGTCAGGACCCTCCTAGATAATGGGACGTAGTTTTAAGAACAAGATATAGTAGAAGTTGTAAAAGTTGTTAGGACCCTCCTGAATAATGGGACGTAGTTTTAAGAACAAGATATAGTGGAAGTTGTAATAGAGTTTTCAGGACCCTCCTGGATAATGGGGTGTAGTTTTAAAGGCAGTCTAAATAGCAAGATAGAGTGAAAGTCGTAATTCAGGACCCTCCTGAATAATGGGACGTAGTTTTAAGGTTAGATATAGTGAAAATTATACCTTTAGTAGATATAATGTAGGTTAAGATTACCCTTAATTAGAAGTTGTCAGGACCCTCCTGAATAATGGGAAGTAGTTTAAAACTTTTTGATAACAAATGTAGTTGGAGTAATACCTTTAGAAGAGAAATTGTAGAAGTTGTCAGGATCCTCCTGGATAATGGAACGTAGTTTAAAGTCAGTATGAACAACAAGATATAGTGAAAATCCTAATAGAAGTTATCAGGACCCTCCTGGAGAATGGGATGTAGTTTAACGATTTGTCTAGATAATAAGATATATTAGAAATGATAATAGAAGTTGTCAGTACCCTCCTGGATAATGGGAAATAGTTTAAGATATTTGGAAGTAACACCTTTAGAAGAGATAGCTTGAATTCGTTGAAGTAAGCAGGCGCCCACCTGTAGAATAAGGGAATACATTTTAAGTTTAGCAAGCAGGCGCCCACCTGTAGAATAAGGGAATACAATTTGAAATTTAGTAAGCAGGCGCCCACCTGTAGAATAAGGGAATACATTTTAAGTTTAGCAAGCATACTGGGGCAGAAAATTTTCTTTGGTTGTCTATTTTTGTAAGCAGGAGCCCACCTGAAGAATGGACACATATTTCAAATTGAAGTGGACGAACGTCATCAAGGAAACAACAAGAATGTCGTTGGAAGAATACAAGATACAAGTGCAAGGCAGCACAAGAACAAGTTGGGAGACATAGATAGGATTTTTGTAATTCATAGTCCATAGCTTAGGCTAGCTTCTTTTATTTTACCATGATATAATAAGGAGGTCAGCCATCAGTAACAGCAACAACAGCAGTGAGATCACAGCTCCTGGTAGTCCCAGCTACCAGACATTCCTGAACTACACTGACCTGATTCCTGTTTAGCCCAGGATATGTAGGCAACCTATGAAGCAGGGTCCGGTCAACTTTTCAAAAATGCTTCACACAGAATATTCAAACGGGCAAAAATTGCTCATATTTGCTCACTTATCTTTGCCCGAAAACCTTTCATATTTTCGATCAAAGAGGGGCAGCTGTGAGCACGTGATTTTTTCCCTATATAGAGTTATTCCTATAAAATTGATACAAAATAATTTTTCTCTATTTTTACAATTTTTTGTGCATTTTGGTGTCATTTTGTGTTAATTGTTTGCATGTTATTTGTGCATGTTAAGTCATATAAAAATACAAAAATATGCATTTGCATTTAGGAATTTAATTTCACATTTAGTATTAAGTAGGTACTAATTCATTTTAGAACAATTTAAAGAAAATTACAAAATAATAGTCCTAGGCCATTTTAATTGATAATTGTTGTATTTTTTGATTTTTAAATAATATTAGAAGTTAATTAGGTTTTGTTTTAATTTTTACAAAAATCCTAAAAATACAAAGTAAAAAATACAAAATACAAGAATGAAAATGAAATACAAAAGCAATTAAAAAAATAATAATAAAAATATAAAAATCTATACAACAAGGAAACAAATAAAGAGAATAATTTGAGAAAAATAATTGAAAGAAAAGCTGTTTCAAAGCCCAATAATTCTACCCAGGACATCCCAAACAGAACACACGCCCTAGGCCCAATCACCCCACACCCGGTCTGCCCTATCCCCTAGCCCAAAACGACATAGCTTTAGTATTAAACTACGTCGTTTTGTCTGTCTTTAACCTTAAACGACCAAGTCTTCTTACCTCATTCATTACACTGTTATATCAAAATAATGTAAACATAATTCTCTAAAAATAGTCACCAGTCCCCGCCACAGACCACCACCATCCGCCAATTGGTCAAACTCCATCGCCAATCTTGATTTGTCGATTTAAGTCTGACGATTAGGTATTTCCCCCTCTTATGTATACTCTATTCGTCTCGCCTCTCATTTCTTTCTATTCTTTCTTCTGTTTACTTCGTTTTGTTACTTCATTCTCATCTCTCTGTTTTCCTTTATTACTATTATTTGTTTCATGAGCTCCAGGATGTTGTAATGTAAACTTAGGGCTATTTGTTAGGATTGTTTGGGTTATTTTTGCTTCGAATGTTAATTAGTAAGCCTCTGTGTTTTTCTCTTCTGATTTTTGACTTTTCCTTTTAATCTGTTTGTTTTAGTCAATTCAAAATCTATTTTAGCCTTAGGATTTCAATTGAACTTTGTTTGGATGATTTGTTTTGAGTATGGATGGATTTAACTAGATTAGTCTAATAATGGTCCGATAATTTTGTTGTTAGTCTATACTATAGGGTAATTTGGCCTTCAAATTTACATTACTCTGCTTTTAATTTGAATTCCAATAATCGATATTAGATAGGATTAATTAGCTTTAGAATACTGCCTAGCTTTGATAAAATAGGTTCAGGATAAGTTTGGATATAGCTGGATAAAATTACTAGTTAGATTAAGAATTGGAGATTAATTAAAGGTATTTGGGTGAATTGGAACAAAAATCACAGAGTAATAAATTCAAGGGCAGGGGTAAGTATGATAGTAATATTAGGGAACCTCAGGGGTAGTTTGGTCATAGAAAAATGGCAAGTTTATTAAAAACAGTAAATTTCAGAATGAAGTGAGGGAAATATAGGAATTATAATAGGATAGAATCTTCTAGATTGGAGTATTAGTATAGTTTTTAATAAATATAGGTAGTAACTTGTAGTACAAGTCAAAAAATAGATGGTTAAAATGGAAATAAAATAGGGACTAATAGTCAAAATAAAAATCTGAAGTTGCACCCTAAAATTTTCTATAAATAGGCATGAATAATGCCTTGAATCATAAGTTTTAGAACCCTAGGAATTCCCCAAAAAATATCTACATAATTCCAAATCTGAAATTAAGATTTCAGATCTCAATTTCTCCCTCTAGATCAAAATTCTTTCAAAAAATCCAAAAAAAAAAAAACAATCCACAAATCAGTAGAAAGCCAAAATAAAAACTGTTCCATTAGGAATTTTAGATAGATTGTTGTCTTCAGTTGTTGAGTTTGATAAGTTTCAACCAGTTTTGATTAACTGGAATCCACGGATCCATTAGTCTTACTTTTGAAGAGGTTTACATTCAAATTAAAGCATTTTTTGGTCAAAATCGAATGCTGTTGTTGTGATTCCGGTCACTCATTGAAGAAATTTGATTCAAAGCCCTTACTGATATGTTGCTGTTACTGCTGTATTGTGGCTGACCTTTTCTCTTTTGTTTCTTATTCGAATTCCAGGTGTGTTCTCAGATGCGAGAAATTGGAACTATTTTGATCTATATGAAGTCATTTGAAGTTGATGCTGTTGTCCAGTTTTTCATTGTATATGTAGTTAAAATTGTTATTTTGACTTTAAATTGTATTAATTGAGATTTCATAGATTGTTGAATTGTTTATTTCATTTGAACAACAGGACTATGTATTTGATATCATTCCTNGTTGAATTGTTTATTTCATTTGAACAACAGGACTATGAGTTTGATATCATTCCTTGCAAATTAGTAGAAATGAATAGGAAAATTAGTATAAAACATTCAGTACGCCTTATTTTACTGGAAGTCATATTAAGTTCGTTCATTGCATATCAATACAGTTCGTTTACAATTTCAGTATCTTAATTTTACCTGATTGAATTTAATTTGATTAGTGTTTTGTTAATAAATTAAGGCATAGTAATTGATATTGAACTATCCGGGCCTATAATGCAATGTCCACTAGTGTGTTGCTTCATTTAAAATTGAGGTTGAGCAGACTCGAAACTGTGACCAGCAGTTCGCAACCTTCAGTATTAGAATTGGGCCTTCTTTCGCAAGCCCAAGAGTTTCGGACGTCTGATCTTGCCTTGTTGCATTATTTAGGCCTTGGTTCCTCATATGGACTATGTACAAGGTCCACAGTGTTAAGGGATCTAAATTCATGTATTATAAAAAAAAATTAGTTAATTAGGTTTCGTTTTGTTTATTAAAAAAAAAATAAGTAATAAATCATAGCCACTTTAGGATTAACCTTTAAATAAATGGGGAGACGAGTCGCGCCAAATAAATCACAAATTGCATGGCCCTCTTTAATCATATCTTTAAAATCCTTAGAATTTGGGACATGCCATTTAGCAAATTTTCATGGCCTCCCGCAAAGTTATCAACGCGTAGTTGCTTTAGGCGCGTTATTTAATAATATTACCTTCCTAAATACGGGTGTGCATTTCATGCGACCCAAATCCAAATCCAAAAACGTTGAATAAGAATATGTCGAGGATTCGGGTACATTTCATGTGACGTGATCCGAAAATATTTTCTTAAACGACGTTCGCTTTCTTAAATAAATAATAATTGACAAAAAGTGGTAAATAATTTTAAAATTACACTGTAGTTTGACATGTATTAAAATTAATTTTAGCCAAATATAGCAGTTGAGCGACCGTGCTAGAACCACGGAACTCGAGAGTGCCTAACACCTTCTCCCGGGTTAACAGAATTCCTTACCCGAATTTCTGGTTCGCGACTGTTAAACAGAGTCAAACCTTTTCCTCGATTTGGGATTCAAACCGGTGACTTGGAACACCATAAATCTCCCAAGTTGCGACTCTGAATCTAAATAAAACGAATCCCGTTTCGATTGTTCTTAAATTGGAAAAACTCCTTTATTACTATATCTCTTCCCGAGGTGTAGTAAAAGCCGGATGAAAGTTCGGAAAAAGGAGGTGTGACAACCTGCCTCACGCCCCCGCCTTTTAAAACATTGCATTATAGTACTATCTAATTATAACTAATTTAGGCGTTTGCACAACAATTGGTTGAAATTGAGAAAAAATAAAGTTTAAGAAAGAGAGTATTGGGAAGTTGAAGGCAAGTTTGCATATGAGCTTTAGTAACAAAAACAAAATGGTGATTTATGAGTGAATAGTATTATTTTACTTGGATTACCCCGATAATTGTTTCTCGGTATTTCACATCTACTCAAGTATTGAAGTTCAAAATTTAAGAATATTATTTACCGAAAAAAGGGGCCGAACGCGTTTTATTTATAATTCACTGAAAAAAATTCGTCCTACTTGAGAATTGAGATCAGTGAATGATTGAAGGAGAAAATTGTCAACGCGCTATTTCGGAATTATGTAATTACTTTCTTACGAGTTCAAATATGTTCCTTTTAGTTCTCTGAATTATCAAGTTATAAAATTCATTCCAAATAATAAATTTAGTGACGCTTGACAAAGTCGCTGTTTCTTGATGGTGCTAGTTGAATAGGATGATTTCCCTTCCATGTAAATGAAATGTGTTTAACTTGTATACATCAATAAAGTAAATAAATCTTTATAGTATTATATAATCATCCAAAAATTATTTATTTATAACTTTTCTAAAATGTTAAATTTATAGTTTTAAAAATAAGGCAAATTATCAGATTAATGGATAAAGGTAATTTGATAGTGCGATTTTTTTTTAACTGTTTACATATATGAAATTAAACTCCGGAGTAAAGTATTATAACTAATACTGAGTCATGAGGGGAAGTAACATTTGTAGAGATTACGATAATGACAAATAATTTACTAAATTATATACAAATAAGTTTTAAATGAGTATCCCTTGATTTTAGATTTTTATTTAGTAAATCTCCCAATCACAGTACTTTTTTCCTCTTCCACTCTTTGAAATCAACCATCTTTCTACATCGATTCTACAAAAATATTTCTTCTAAAGCTCATGATTTTCTCCAACAATGGCGAAGAAAAGGATTTATTTTTTATCGATCTGAATTTTACCATGGCTGGAGTTTGGATCTTTTCTGGGCTTCCTCGTTTCTTGTTGGAGTTCCGATGGCAGGCTAACAACAGATGGATATTAACTTTTTAGTTCGATTATTCGAATTAAAATTGTTAATCAATAAATTTTGAATGTGTTTGACTTTCCACCATTGACAACCACTAAAAAGTTTTGAAGCATTAAATTCGAATTCGAATTTTTTAAAAAAATATTATTTTTTATTAGGTGTTATTGCAAACGATTTGGAATATTATATGAAGTTTATATCTCGATTATATTTTGAGGGTATTTGGTGAAGATTAGATTTGATTTTCGCTATATTTTTAGACTGAATTTCGAAGACGACGACGAAGACATACAATATACATATAAAATTGTATAATAGTTGTATGACATACAATATACATATAAAATTGTATAATAGTTGTATGAAACTTGTATTTGGTTGTATTTTATTTGTAGTTATTTTTTTTGAATGTTGCATGAAAGTTGATATTAGTTGTATACTTTACGAGTCGTTGTATGAAATTTATATTTAAGTTATAAATGCTATCTTTTTATATAAAGTTGTTGATATGTATCAAAATTGTATTAAGAGAAGAAGTTTTGGTTGGAATTTCATAAAGGAAGAAAAACACATTACATATAAAATATATACAAATCATATACAAAAGACATATTGTATAAAATTTGTATGAAAATTATATTTAATTTGTATGATATTGTAGTTATATTTAACCGATAAGAATAATATATGAAAGTGTAGATACGTTGTATATTGTATAATTAGTTGTATGAAACTTATTTTTAGTATGTATGTTATTCTAAATATATTAAATTTGTATGAAATTTATTTTTAATTTGTATGTTGTTGTACCATACATTGTTCTTTTCTTACTCGATTTGTTAAAAAAAAGAAAAATAGAGAATGAATTCTAAATTGACTAATGTGCACTGATTTATTTTTTCTAATATTTTTGGAGTTGCGCTTCAATATTTCGATTCTTGATGATGATGCTGAAGTTGGAAACAATGGAAGTGACGTGTAGAAATTGATCATAGCAGTAACTGTTGTACATAGGCCGTTGTAGTTGCACATAGTTAGTTGTAAAGTGAGTTAGTTGGTTAGCTAATTAATGTATAAGTTGAGACATAGTAGTAGTATTATAAATAGTCCTCTCTCAGTGTAACATGAAGGAACTTCTCGAGAAATAGCTAAGAGAACTAGTCCCAAGTCAAAGCAGGCGACCCAGCTGGTCTGGCCAAACAAAAATCTCTCCACCGTTTCTTGGCGGAACCTGAAAAATGAAAGACAGCAAAGTAAACCCCATTGGTCTCCACTATCCCCATGTTACGTAACACCTCATGACAATTGTCCAGATAGTCATGGGGATCCTCTGAAGATGTACATCTATGGTGAGTGGTAAAAACTTGGTAAACCTATCCAATCTCCACAAAGCCTTAAAAGACATATATGATCCATCGCCGGTCTGTGCTGCAACACCCGGCGGAACTACCGCAACTGGCTGACCTGCTGGAGTTTAAAACTGGGGACCCATCTGCTCCGGAGTGTGAGTAGCGGGAGTCTGGGCTCCTCCCCCAGCCTGAGAGACGGCTGGTGCTACAGGAAACGTGTCGTCCTAGGCAACGCTCTCGATAAGGACCACTAGATGGACCAAAGCATCCTGAAGTA
Organism: Nicotiana glauca; assembly: GCA_026770625.1. Lineage (NCBI taxonomy): Eukaryota > Viridiplantae > Streptophyta > Magnoliopsida > Solanales > Solanaceae > Nicotiana > Nicotiana glauca. The sequence goes on along the minus strand of MU686259.1, from coordinate 6,727 downwards.
CCGGGGTAGCGATGAACCCTTCTGTAAACTGAGCTGACCTTGCTGGAACGATCTAGGCTGGAGCCTCCTCATCAAACTCTACCTGAGGCTCCGCCGCTAGTTCTGCTGCTCGAGCTCTGGGCTGAGAGCTGCCCCTGCCTCGGCTTCTGTTACGGACTCGGCCTTGTCCTCTGCCCCTCGTTGGAGCTGCCACTAGGGGCTCTAGCTGTTGTTCAGCTGAAGAAGCGGTGCGTGTTATCGCCATCTATGAAAGAACAAGAGTAAAGAGTTCAATTTGCATTGAGAGATCAAATCGCACGACAGAGAAGAATAGAAGTGAAACTGTTCCTAAAATTTGTAGCCTCTAGGGGATAACCATAGACGTCTCTGTACCGTTCCCTTAGACTCTACCTAGCTTGTCCGTGAATTGTGAAATCTAGAAACCTAGTGCTCTGATACTAACTTATCAAGACCCGGATTTCCCACTGTCGGGATCGTGATGGTGCCTAACTTTTCAGATGTTAGGCAAGCCAACAGATAGAGATTTAATATGCTAACCACTAACCAATTCCGTAAATAACAATAATTAAACCAAAATAAATTAAAGGAGTGCAGAATTTCATAATAACCCAAGTACTTATACACGACTACCCAGAATCTGGTGTCAAAATTAACGAACTTCTAAGAGTCACCACAAATACTGGATGAAAGAAAGTACTAGTGTTCTCGAATTAAAAGAAACAGAAAACTGGAATAATTAGAAGGGGATTCCAGAGTCTGCGAACGCCGACAGATTTAACTGGGTCTCCCGTGGTTCTAAAGGCAGCAACTCAACTCGGGTTAACACAATCCAGTATCGGAATCTGCATAGAAAGTGCAGAGTGCAGTATCAGTACAACCGACCCCATGTACTGGTAAGTGCCGAGCCTAACCTCAACGAAGTAGTGACAAGGCTAGGACAAGGCACATACATAAACATGTGCAGTTAAACAATATGCTAACAGAAATAACAAATAATAGAAGCTAAGCAAAAATTAACAGGAAGGGGGTACCAATATAAAGAATCATAGTAGTAGAGGAATTTAAATAACTAGTACACTTTGAACCGGTAATAACCAGTAAACACAGCAAACGAAAAATCTATGGCATCACCCTTCATGCTTTTACTCTCAATCTCACTAGATTATCAATAATAAAAACGTACACGGCATCACCCTTCGTCCTCACCATAAGAATAATAGACACGTGCACGATATCACCCTTCGTGCTTTATCACTCTACCTTACCATATAAGTAATAGAAACGTGCACGGCATCACCCTTCGTACTTTATCACTCTACCTCACCAAAAGAAGAGACAACAATAATAGGGAGATAGAAATGACAACAACAAGTCTTACACCAACATTTAGTTCCACAATACCAATCTTAACTTTGAGTAAAAACTCCATCAATGCCAAATTCACTCAAACATGATAAGAAATTGCTCAACTCATCGAATAGCTAGTCTAAACATGAACAATATAATCAAAATACAACATTTACAAAAATAAGACTCACTCACATGTTATGACTCAACAACAATATATAGATACTCATCACTTCACCTGTACGTTATACTCATTATCCAAACACGTAACAAGTAAGCAAATACCACCTAATCTCTCCAGCTAAGGTTAGTCACGACACTTACCTCGCTCCCACGGCCAAACTCAAAGCTCAATCACCATTTTTCCCTTCACGCAAGCCTCCGGACCAATAGAATCTAGCAAATTACCTACCAAACAATTCAATTTAAGCCTTAGCACTACCCATGATAGCAAGGAATTTAATTTAGGTCATTTTGACAAAAGTCAGCACCCAGACCCGCTTGGTCCAAACTCGAAATTCGGACCAAAACCCGATTACCCATTCACCCTGAGCTCGAATATACAATTGGTTTTGGAATCCGACCTCAATTTGAGGTCTAAATCCCCAAATTTTAAAATCTCTAGCTTCTACCCAAAAATCCCCAATTCCACCTTGAAAATCTAAGATTCTAGGTTGAAATTTTGCAAAATAAAGTGAAAGATTGAAAGAAACGAGTTAAGAATCACTTACCTATGATTTGGGGAAGAAATGGTCTATGGAAAATTGCCTAGAGAGTTTCTTGTTTTGAAAGACTTGAAAAATGAGCAAAAATCCCGTCTAAGTCTCTTTTACACAACTGCAGATATCGCATTTATGACCTGAGCCTCTCAAATGCGAAGGTACAATCGCAAATGCAAAGTCCTTCACACCTCTGCTTCTTTTGCGATTGTGAACTTTGCTCTCCGTAAATGCTACAAAAAGATAACATTTACTATCACTGCCTTCCCAGCCTCACTTCGCAAATGCGAAGAATTCCTCGCAATTGCGAGGTCTGCTTGGCCCAACTACCCTTCGAATTTGTGATGAGAGCCTTGGAAATACGGAACCTGCAGGGTTCGCAATTGCGATGCCTGATCTCACAAATGCGAGATCAGTGGCCTGCAACAGGTTCAGTTATACCAAAAAAAAAATTTAAGTTTAAAACACCTCGCAGCCTATCCGAAACTCACCCGAGCCATCGGGGCGCCAAACCAAACATGTACACAAGTGTTAAAACGTCATACCAACTTGGTCGTACGATCAAATCGCCAAAATCATATCTAGATCTACGAATTTATCACCAAATCACATGACATACTTAAGGACACCTTGAAATTCCTCTTTTCTCAACCAGATGCCCAAGTCACGTCAAATCAATCCCGATTTTTACCAAATTTTACAGACATGACGTAAATATTATATTAAACATGTACCAGGATCCGGAACCAAAATACGAGCCTGATACCAATGAGATAAAACATTAATCAAATTCTTTAAACCATTAGATTTTCAGACTTAGAATTTTTAGCAAAATATTATACTCAGGCTAGGGACGTCCAATTCCGATTTGGGGTATACTCCCAGGTCCCATATTTCAGTACGGACCCACAAGGACGGTCAAAATACGAGTCCGGGTCTGTTTACTCAAAATGTTGACCGAAGTCAACTAAATCAACTTTTAAAGGTAAATATTATTATTTTTTCACAAATTTTCACATAAAGGCATTTCGAAAATGCGCCCGGGCTGCGCATACAAATCTAAGAGGAAAAAAAATGAGATTTTGAAGGCTTCGGAACATCGAATTGGGTTCTAAAATGCAAGATGACTTTTGGGTCATTGCAATTCTATTATCTCGTGGAACTCCAAGAAATAGAGTATTGCATCAAGGAGTACAGTAGATGTTGAGTATAGAAGTATGGCCACTATTGTAGCAAAGTCAGTGTGGGCGCATGGACTATGATAATAGGTGAATTTGACTATAATCACGCCTTAAATAATCACTTTCTTATGTTGTTTTGATGATAAATATGATAACAAAATGCTTTTATTAGTGTTTTTCATGATTTGTAGGTAATAAATGGCTAAGGAAGGCTAAGGAGCAGTTTTGGAGTCAAAATTGGAGAAAAGAGGCCAAATATGCAAATTTCCATTGAAGTCACGTCACACCAACCCTTAGGATTTAGAGGGACTGTTTGGCCGCGGTTCTACCGCGATCGCGGCAGAATCTCAAAGAATCAGAGAGGTTGATGGCCGCGGTTCTACCGCGACCACGGCAGGCGACGAAAACTTCAGGGGTCAAAGTGTAAAAATGAGATTTTTTAGACCTAAGCCCTATTTAAAATATTAGACTTCTCCTAAAGGAGGCATGTATTGATTTTGAGAGTACTTTTGCAAGGAAAACTATTGTGAGAGATTTCTCCAAACATCTTTCTTCTTTTCTTTTGATTTTTATGATGAATTCTATTCTAGTTTATTTACACATAGCAATGAGTAGCTAAATTCCTTGTCTAAGGTTTTGATGGAACCTATTGGGTGATGAACTTCTTGTTTATGTGA
>MDKF010522000.1:0-30420 GCA_026770625.1 Nicotiana glauca | reverse complement strand
GTGATATCAAAACTATTTTATTTTATAATTTTGGGAGTAATCGTCGTGAGAGCAAAAATCACGTGCTCACAAGCAGTAATGACCATACCGAGTCTTTAAAGCAGTCTTCGGGATATCTGGCTCCCGAATCTTCAACTGATGGTAAACTTAACGCCAGTCCATCTTAGAAAACACTCATGCACCCTGTAACTGGTCAATAAAATCATTAATACGAGCCAAAGGATAGCGATTCTTTACTGTAACTTTCTTCAAATAGATATAATTAATGCACATACGCATCTAACCATCCTTTTTCTTTACAAACAAGACAGGAGCACCCCAAGATGATAAACTAGGCTGAATAAATCCCTTATCAAGAAATTCCTATAACTGATCCTTCAACTCAGGAGGGGCCATATGATAAGGATGAATAGAAATGGACTGAGTGCTCGGCAATAAATCAATGTTGAAATCAATATCTCTGTCGGGTGGTGTACTCGGAAGATCAGCTGGAAACATATCAGGGAAATCCTATACTAGTGGGACTGAATCAATCGTAGGGATATCAATACTGACATCTCTCACATAAGCCAGATACGCGTCGCACCCCTTCTAAACCATTCTCTAAGCTTTAAGAAAGGAAATAACTCTACTGCGAGTGTGATCTAAAATACCCCTCCACTCTACTCGCAGTACACCTGGCATAGCTAGCGTCACGGTTTTGGTGTGACGATGAAGAATATCATAATGGGCCGACAACCAGTCCATGCCTAAGATAACATCAAAATCTACCATCTTGAGCAATAATAAATTAGCTCCGGTTTCAAAACCACTAAGAGAAATCAAACACGATCGATAAATGTGGTCCACATTAAGAGAATCTCCCACATGAGCATAAATTTAAATAGGGGAACTCAACGAATCCCGAGATATGCCCAAATGCAGGGCAAAATAAGAGGACACATAAGAATAAGTGGAGATTGGATCGAATAAAATCAATGCATCTCTATGATAAACTAGGACAATAACTTTGATGAAAAAATCGGAGGTGACATCCTCAGTACGGGTAGGAAGGGCATAATATATGGCTTGCCCCCTGTAGAGGGACCTCTACATATCTGACCTCCACCTCTAGCTGGTTGGGCAGGTGGGGTAGCAACTGGTGCGGTAATCATAGCCTGGGAACTCTGCGGAGTATGCTGTGGCTGATAAGTTTGTGGAGGTAAACCCCTCCTAAGTCTGGGGAAATACTTCACCATATGGCGTGTGTCGCCACACTAAAAAAAAAGCTCTAAGAGGGCGTGGAGGCTGTGACTGGTTAGGGCCAGGTCTGCTGGACTGACCATTGAAATCACCCTGTGCAGGAGGCGCACTATATACAAGAGATGCATAATAAGACTCCTTAGGTCTAGGAAGAGCTTGAATACCACTGGCTGCTAGAAGAGCAGAATAAATGGGGCGGCTCATATAATCCCTTCCATGACGATTTGTAGCTGGGGCACGGGCACCATCATAATGGCACGACTATTAAGATAGCTTGGCATCCCTCTCCTCTCTGTCCCGAGCATGCATACCCTATACTCTCCCAGCAATGCTCACCACCTGCTGATAAGAAATATCCATCTCCAACTCCCGAGCCATGCTAGACCTGCTGCAGGAGCCCTTCAATAAATCGGCGAACTCTTTCACAAATGATAGAAACTAATGTTGGTGCATACCTAGCCAAGCCAGTAAAATGGACAGCTTACACCATCACAGTCATAGTGCCCTGGTACAAATGCTCAAACTCTGTGCGCCATGCGTCTCTAAGGCTCCGAGGAACAAAATCCCTCAATAACGTATCTGAAATTTAGTCCATGTAAGGGATGCTGCCTCAGCTAGACTGTCCAACTCAAAATTACGCCACCACTGATAGGATGCTCCTCGAAGCTGGAAGGCAGTGAAAGAAACCCCACTTGATCCTAATATACCTGTAGTGCGTGGATACAGTAGAATTCCTCCAGAAATGCCAGAGCATCATCTGATGCTAGACCATTGAATATAGGAGGCTTCTATTTCTTGAACCTCTCAAGCCTCCACTGATCATCCTCTGAAGCTGCTATCATGTCCTCGGGTTGAACTGGGCTACAGGCGATACTGGTATAACCTCTAGGATCTGATCAACCTGGACCCACTACTCAGGAGTGCATGCGTCAGGAGTCTGTGCTCCTCACTCCGCATGAGATGTGGCTGCAGCAAGGGGAATCAAGCCTGCCTGAGCTATAGTGGTGTACATGCTCATGAACTGTGCAATGGTCTCTTGAAGAGCTGAAATTGCAGTTGCAGTAGGCGTATCAGGTGCATGGGCTCCAGTTGGAGCTGATGGTGGCTCCTTAGTGGCAACTCGCGCAGGTGCTCTGGCTGTTCCATGTGCACGTCCTCAGCCACTACCCCGGCCCCACCTTTAACGGCTCTAGCAGGGGGTGCCTAGTCATCTCCGGTAGAACGTGTCCTTACCATCTGTGAGAGAATATAAGACAGAAGTTTAGAATTTTGATATAAAAAATCTTGCACGATAAATAAATCAAATGAAGTGGAATTTTTGTAACAGTTATAGATTTTTGTAGATAAGTATAGACGTCTCCGTACCGATTTGCGAGACTCTAATAAACCAGCTTGTGATTAATGACTCCTATGAACCTAGAACTCTAATACCAACTTGTCACGAGCCTAGTTCTTTCTCCGTGAACTATCGTGACGACACCTAATCTCTACGACTAGGTAAGCCTAACAAATTGCGAAAAAAGGAAATGAAATACAAAACTGACAAGTTACGAGTGAAAATATAAATAAAGAGTTTAGAAATGACGCTCGGAATATACAATAGATACTCAAAATACTAAAACAACTTCCCAAAACCCAGAATCTAATGAATCACAAACTAGAGGAAATACAAAATGTTCTAACTCCAAAACTCTAAACAAAGTAATTACAGAAGGTCTATAGCTAAATGTGAGAATAGAGAGGGACTCCTCAGTCTATGGACATGGAAAATATACCTCGAAGTCTCTGAGAATCTCCTCGCCTCAATCATAGTATGGTTGAGCCAAAGAACTTGGACCTGCCGACGAAAAATCTTTGCAGGAAAGGGCATAAGTACACCATAGTAGTATACAGTTAGTGCCAAGCCTAACCTCGGACGAGTAGTAACAATGAAGGTCAGGCCCTACTTGTTATAAATATATACAAGATAAGGTAAAACAGAATGAAGTGCGACAGTATAATTAAAAGCACTAACAGTTGATAAAGAGTAGAATCATAGACAGAATATACTTAGTGCACAGAGATAGCAACAAGGGATCTCCTAGGATGTCATCCCGTAGTCCCAAACGTAAATGCACAGAGGATCTCTCGGGATATCGTCCCGTAGTCCGAATCGTAAATATAGAGGGAAAACCCCCCGAATACCAATCTGTAGTCCCAAAGTACATATCCAATACATAGGAATATCCCAGGTGTCGTCCCGTAGTCCCAAATGTAAAGGTATAGGGGGATCTCCCGGATTACCGATCCATAGTCCCAAGAATAAACATGCAGGGGGATCTCCCGAGATATCGTCCCATAGTCCCAAAGTAAAAACACAAGAGTCTCAAGAAAAGCATCTACAGTTCTATTAAAGATTTAATGGAAATTTTCCTCTAAACATGCTGCACAGAATTCAAATAAGCAGTTAAAGTAGGTAGGACAATTGAATCACATAAGCATGCGTTTCCTAAACTAAACAAGAGGTTTCAGGTACAAGTATTGCAAAATTACAAGAAAACATATATATTTACTTAATAAAAACGAGGTTGTTCAACAATTAGCACGTGTACTCACTCATAACCTCACGTATACGACACTCATATAATAACAGTACCAAATCGTAAGGGGAGTTCCCCCACACAGGGTTAGGCAAGCCACTTACCTCGAACTAGCTCAAAATCAACTTGAAACCGCACTCTTGCCATGATTATCCAACTCTGAATGGCTCAAATCTAACAAAAAAATTTCATAATGTAAATATAACTACAAACAATAAATTTAGCTAAAGTAATCGAAGCTAAGGTAATAAAATAAAAAAATGCCCAAAAATCCTCTCCGGGCCCACATCTCGGAATTGAGTAAAAATTACCAATTTAGAACACCCATTCACTCACGAGAACACTCATCCAAAAATTATCAAATTCCGATGCCAAAGTCTCCCTCAAAATTTAGATTTTTAAGTTGGGGAACTATTCCTCTATTCTCCCAAATTTTCACCCCAAATCCTAAATTAAATGACAAAGCTAAGATTAGATTAATGAAATACAACTAGAAAGGGATAAGGAATCATTACCCACTGATTTCCTTTCAAAATTCTCCCAAAATCATCTCCCACCGAGCTCCAATTCGATTTTTGTGTTATTAAATCTTAAACCCTCAAATTTTCTATATCTGCTCAGCAATTTCCGCTTCTGTAGTCATGGGACCGCAACTGCGGTCACGCTTCTGCGGCTGGGGACTCACATCTGCAAGATTTCATTAAACGGGCATAAACCGCACCTGCGCTCCTTTCTCTGCTGATGCGGTCCGTTTCTACAGTCCAATAACCTCATCTGTGGTCTATGTCCATCAGCGCCAAAATCACACCTGCAACTTACATCGTCGCATCTAAGGGCTCCACAAAACATATGCGAAACTACCAGAAGCAGCAACTTCAAAAGTAGCCTAAGTCCAATTCTAACTTCCGTTAAGCACCCAAAACTTATCTAAGGCCGCCGGTACCTCAATAAAATATACCAACCAATCCTAAAATATCATACAGACTTGTTCCAACTCTCAAATCACATTAAACAATGCTAAATCCATGAATCGTCCTCCAATCCAAGCCTATGGAACTTGAAATTTCAAGAATCCGACACCCGATGATAAAACCAACCAAACCAAGTTCTATTGAATCCAAGATTTGCACATAGGTCTCTTTCAACACTACGGAGCTTGTCCAGCTCTCGAAATCGGATTCCGGCCCCGATATCAAAATCTCACTATCGATCCAAAAACTTTGAAAATTCAACTTTCGGAATTTCAAGACTAAATAAGCTACGGACCTCCAAAAAACAATCCTAACACGCCCCTAAGCCTGAAGTCACCCAACAGAGATAACAGAATCGACAAAATTCCATTTCGAGGCCGCCTTCACACTGCTCCGACAGCGGTCCAAACTCTAAAGCTTAGCTCTTATTTAGGGACTAAGTGTCCCAAAATACTCTGAGACTCAAATTGAATCCTCCCATAAACTCACAATAGAAGAAACAAACATGGGAAAAGTAGATAATAGGGGATCGGGACATTAATTCTTAAAACGACCAGCCGAGTCATTACAGCCAGATCATTTTCTCAAAATTTATCAAGCTTCCCTCAGAAAGAAAGAAAATAATGTGGAGGCACTCTTGACCTTTCAAAATAATGATGATGAAGCAGGTCTCTTAAACAAATATGATTCTGAGGCACATCTTGCATACAAAGATGATGATTTTGGAGGCCTAACAAATATTACTCATTCAGAAGCTGGAGAATTCTTTGAGGATATTAACTGAAGAACTAATCATCTTACTGGGGAACTATAATAAATGTTGTCATTTGTTTTGTTTGCAATTGGTTTTTCTTGAGTGTATGTTCTTTAACGCATCACGTGTTGCTAGTTTCTGCACTTCTAATGTATTTCTTAATGTTCATATTCCATTTGTCTTTCATATTTCTTATGATGTACTTTTTAATTTTTTATGAAGAATATAAAAATTTCCCAGTCTTCAGTTGGATTCAAGATTAATAAAGATGATATATGTCTTCTGGATAGTGCTACAACATATACTATTTTAAGAGATAAGAGATATCTCTCTTATTTGATAATGAAAGAAGCCAATATTAATACAATATCTAATAGTACAATATTAATTGAAGGTTTGCAAGAGCCAATTTATTACTATCAGGAGGAACAAATTTGGCTATTGATGAAGCACTATATTGTAGCAAATCTCAAAGAAACTTTTTAAGTTTCAAAGATATTCACCAAAATGGCTACCATATTGAGACTACAAATGATGAAAAGATTGAATATCTTTATAATACTACAATAATGTTCCATAATGAATATGTGCTTCAAATGTTACCTGCTCTTTACTCCAACTTATACTATAAAAGTATTTGCAGGATTGAAACACATTCTATGGTAAACGAGAAGTTTACTAAACAAGATAATTTTATTATTTGGCATGACCGAATGGGCCTCCTGGTTATAATATGATGCATAAAATAATAGAGAATTCACATGGACATTCAATGAACAACCAGGAGATTCTTCAATTTAAGGAATTCTCTTGTGCTGCATGATCCCAAGGCAAGTTAATTATTAGACCATCAACTATAAAGTTAGGATGGAATCACCTGCATTTCTGGAGTGTATACATGGTGATATATCTGGGCCCATTCATCCTCCATATGGACCATTCAGATATTATATAGTTTTGGTAGATGCATCTACAAGATGGTCACAAGTATACTTACTATCAACTCGGAATATGGCATTTGCGAGATTGTTGGATTAAATAATAATGCTAAGAGCACAGTTTCTAGATTATGCAATTAAGATAATTTGTCTTGATAATGCTGGTGAGTTTACATCCCAAGCCTTTAATTATTATTGTATATCAACTACGATAACAATTGAGAATCTAGTTGCTCATGTTCATACACAAAATAGTTAGCGAAATCATTGATCAATCGCCTCTAATTAATTGATAGACCAATGCTTATGAGAATAAAAATTTCCATTTCAGTATGGGGTCATACTATTTTGCATGCAGCAAAACTTGTGCGTATAAGGCCCACAAGTTATCATAAAGTCTCCCCATTGCGATTGGCTTTTGGTCAGGAGCCAAATACTTCCCATCTTAGAATCTTGGTTGTGCAATATATGTTCCAATTGCTCCACCACAATGTACAATGATGGGTCCCTAAAGAAGGTTGTGCATATATGTTGGATACGAATCCCCTTTTATTATAAAATATCTAGACCCAATGACTAGAGATTTCTTTACGACAAGATTTTCTTATTGGAATTTTGATGAATCAATATACCCAAATTAGGGGGAGAATATAAGCATCCCAAAAAGGAGATAGAATGGAATGCATTATCACTGTATCATTTACTCGAACAAATCAATTTGAACAAGAGATTCAAAAGATTATTCCTTTGTAAAATATTGCAAATCAATTACCAGATGACTTCACTGACCTACCAAGGATGACTAAGTTGCATATTCCAGCTGCTAATGCTCTAATTCGAGTTGATATTCCAGTAAGACAATAAATTAAAGGAAATGAGTCGAAGACAAACTTGAAATGCGGTATACCAATCGGTTATAAAGATAAAAATCCTCAAAGAATAAAAGGAGCAAATGATCAAAGTGATCATAACACGGAGGTAGTGGCTCAAGAAGAGCCCCAAGATGTAATGTAACGACCCAGCCGGTCGTTTCATGTCTTACCGCTTCATTTTCCCATTTTTGTTTCCTTATGCTTTTTCTATTCGTGTTATGTGGTATTGGGTTAGATGGTTCGAATCCGGAACGGTTTTGGTAACGTTTGAGACACTTAGTCTCTTTTTAGTAAGCTTAAGTTGGAAAAATCAACCAGATATTGATTTATGTAAAAAGGGGCTCGAATGTGAATTTTGATCATTCGGATAGCTTCGAGAGATGATTTGAGAATTAGGAGTGTGTTCGTAACGTGTTTTGGACGTTTGTGACAGATTTAGGCTTGAATTGGCAAAAATGGAATTTTGACGTTTTCCAGTTGATAGGTGAGATTGTGATATAAGGGTCGGAATGAAATTAAGGGAGTTGCAATAGGTCCGTTGAATCATTTGGGATGTGTGTGCAAAATTTCAGGTCATTCGGACGTGCTTTGATAGATTTTTTTGATCAAAAGCGAAATTTGAAAGATTTTTAGAACCTTAGGCTTGAATACAATGTTATTTGGTTGATTCGATGTTGTTTGAGGTGTTTTGAAGATAGGTATAAGTTGGGATAGTTGTATATGACTTGTTCGTGCTTTTGGTTGAGGTCTTAGGTGCCTCGGGGTGATTTCGGATGGTTGACGGGAGATTTTGGAATTAAGTTTGGCAATTGAAGTTATGGCTGCTATCATAATTGCACCTGCGGTACAGAGGCAGCAAGTGCAATGCCCGTGGAAGTAAAGGATTTTTGCAGATGCGGTGAGATGGGAAAAGCCAGGAAGCATGGGTACGAAAGAATTAACGTACCTGGGAGACCGCAGATGTGGATAAGTTAGCACAGGTGCGGTCCCAACACTTTAAGAGAAAACAGCAGGTGCAGTGGTTTAGGCCGCATAAGCGGGACCGCAGGAGTGGAAAAGGAGCACAGGTGCAGTTTTGCTTGGTCAGAAAGTATATATTTCATCCTTCACAATTTTCAGCTTTCTTCACCATTTTTAAATTGATTTTGGAGCTTTTTGGGGGATTTTGAAGAGGGAATCAGAGAGAACTTCATTGAGGTAAGATTTTTGAACATAAAACTCGTTCCTATGGTGTTATTTCATTGATTAGGCTTGACATTTATGGAAATTGGTGGGTAAATATTGAAGAAACTAGGGCTTGGGATTAGAGACCTTTGATTAAGGATTTGAGGGGTCATTTCTAGTCGGATTTTGATACTTTTGATATGGATGAACTCGTGGGAGTATAAGGAGTTTATTGATATAATTCTTATCGGATTCTGAGGCGTGGTCCCGGGTGTCGGGTTTGGTTTATTTCAGGATTTGTGTTATAATTTAATTAATTTCTCATGGGTTTTGTTCCCTTGGCATATTTTGACGTTAAGATTATGATTTTGGATAGATTCGACGCGAGTTGAGGCTGGGACAAGAGGAAAAGGCATAACATGTTAGAGTTTAGACCGGATACAGGTAAGTAATGCTTGTAAATGTTTTCTTGAGGGTATGGAACCCTGGATTTTACATTGTTGTCCTACTTTGAGGTGACGCACACGCTAGATGACGAGCGTGGGGTCGTGCACCGTTGGGGATTGTGACTTACTCCATCCCATATGATTGTTTAACCGCGTATTCAATTGAAAACTATTTGCTATCATCATGTTTTGGGTTGAATTCCATATTTGGGCCTCGTGCCAACTGTTTCGAACTCGTAGGAAATTTTTACTACTATTCCTTACTATTTTGATTTAATATTTGCACTCAGTCATGTTGTATTCTACTATTTTCATAACTCAGTCGTATTTACTTTATTTTGGAAACATAAATGATATTTTGTGTTAAGCATCATATATTTACTGTACCCGAGTGGCTTTTAGAGATTTCTGGTTGAGTGGGGCCAAGGGCCTGTATTGTGAGGTTATTATGGTAACGGGCTACGTGCCGTAGTGGTATTGTGATAATTAATGATTTTGAGGCCAAGTGCATGAGTTGTTATGCCACGAGGTGGCTTAATATGAGGCCTAGAGCCTATTTGATTACACCACGAGATAGCTTGTTATTGTGCTTGGTCCGCAAAGGGACCTTCCTAGAGTATGTACTCCCTCAGTGAGCGCGAGTACCCAGTTTGTGATATGATATAGCCCGAGGAGCTGATGTTATTCTATGTTATAGACCTATGGGCTGATACGAGTGACTATGAGATAGCCCAGGGGGCTAGTTCTATTGGTTTGTTTCCCGAAGGGCTGATTTATGTTTCTATATTTTTCTCCATGTTTTCATTCACTCATTTGTACTGCAAAAAGATGTTTTAAAGAGGTTTTTACTGAACTAAGGTGCTAATACGAGTTGTTACTATTTTATTGCATTATTTTGGTTTTAGACTGCCTAGTTGTAGCATTTTATTGCATTTTACGTGTTTTCTTAACGCTCAGTTGCCTTTACTATTATTACTTACTAGGTTGGTGTACTCACATTTGTTCCTGCATCCTAGGTGCAGATTCAAGAATCTCGGGTCATGCTAGCGAGGTCTGATTACTTCCAGCAGGCTGTGCGGAGTTGACTAGGTAGCTGCTTGGCATTCGCAACCCGGTGTTTCTCCTTCCTATCTTTACTTTCCTTGAACTAGCTTTGTAATAGACCATGTAGTCTTTTCATACTCTTAGATGAATATTTAGATGGGTATGACTGGTGATACCTCGATGTCGGGTTGTGTTTATTTTCGTATTAGTTCTATTTCACTCTATTTTTAGGATTTATTACTTATTAATGGCTTAATTATGAATTATTATAACTTTTAATTGGTTTGGGGGTTTGTGGCGGCTGGCCTTGTTTCACAATAGGCACCATCATGATTGTGTCCGGTTTAGGGTCGTGACAAGTTGGTATTCGAGCCTAGGTTACATAGGTCTCGCAAGTCATGAGCATGTTTAGTAGAGACTCGTGGATAGGTACGGAGATATCTGTATTTATCTTCAAGAGGCTGTAGAACCTTCAGGAAAACTTCATATTCTTGAATTCTTGTCATCAAATCTATTGATCCGAGCACTAAACTTCTGTTATTCTATTCTCTCACAGATGGTGAGGACACGAGCGACCGGTCAAGATGGATGACCACCAGTACCACAAGTTGTGGCCACTAGGGGCCAAGGGCGCAGATGACGCCATGGTAGGGGCAGAGGTGTAGCTCGCACCACAACTAGGGCATCACCTACTTCAGGATCAGGTCCCAGTTGTGGCCTTGGCCTAGATTCTATTAGTATGCATTGGTCTAGTTCAGGCAGTGTCAGTTACTACAGCTAAAACTACTTCTCAGGCCGGGGGAGGCACTCATACTCCCACCGCTCGCACACCTGAGCGGGTAGTGCAGGGAATTCAGACAACGGGGGTACATTCAGCCAATCCGGTTGTCGTTTCTCAGGACTATGTAGCTCCTGCTATGCCAAAGGATGAGCAGCGCAAGTTAGAGAGGTTTGGTAGAATTTAGCCTCCAACTTTTAGTGGTGTAGAGGGCGAGGATGTCCCGGGTTTCTTGGACAAGTGTTAGAGGATTCTTTATACAGCGGGTATTATAGTGACCAGCGGGGTCACTTTCACCACTTTTAAATATTCTAGAGTTGCCTTCACTTGATGGGAGGCTTATGAGAGGCGTAGGCCTGTTGGTGCAGCACCCTTATCAGGCAGCAGTTCTCCGTTCTTTTTTTGGAGAAGTATATGCCACAGTTTCGTAGAGAGGAACTGGGCAGGCAGTTCAAGTGGTTATATCAAGGAGATATGACTGTGATGCAGTATGAGATAAGGTTCTCGGATTTATCTCGTCATACTATTTGGTTGGTTCCAACACAGAGAGAGAGAGAGGATTATGAGGTTCGTTGATGGCCTCCCGTACCAGCTTCAGATTCTCATGACCAGGGAGAGGGTGTCTGGTTCTACTTTTGATGAGGTTATCGATATTGCTCACGAGATTGAGTCAGTTCATCACTAGGAGAGAGATGAGAGGGAGGCCAAGAGGCCTCGGGGATCTAGTAGTTATGGTGGTGCTCCTTCAAGAGGTTAGTTTCAGCATGGTAAAGTCCGTCCATTCAGGAATGCTCAGCCAGCTTCCTAGGTTGTCATGGCGTATCATTGGGTCATGGTTTGCACATTTATCAGTAGGTCCATTCATCACACAATGCCCTTCCAGCACATAGTTCATCACATGCTCCATTATTTTAGTGCTCTTCTATGCCAGTTGCATCTGCTAGTCATTATGGTTTTAGGGGTTCCCTTCAGTCCCCGTATCCAGCAACCTAAAGTTGCTATGAGTGTGGAGAGTTAGATCACATGTGGAGGCAGTGTCCTAATCGTCTTGGGGGTTCATCTCAGCAGAGGATTCAGCCATCGGTTTCAACGCCAGTTACTTCACCCCTACCCAGTCACCCAGCAAGGGGTCAGTCAGCTCGGGGTCGCCCTAGAGGGGGAGGTCGATCAGGTGGCAGTCAGGCCCATTTCTATGCACTCCTAGCTAGACCCGCTGTTATTGCTTTAGATGCTGTGATTACAGGTATTATCTTAGTCTACCACCGAGATGCCTCTATATTATTTGATACCGGTTCCACTTACTCTTGTGTGTCGTCATATTTTTCTCGTTATTTGTATACGCCCAGTGAATCTCTTGTTTTATGTATTCGTATATCTACTCCAATAGGCAATACTGATGTTAAAGACTGTGCTTACTGGTCATGTGTGGTGACTATTGGGGGCCTGGAAACCCGAGTGGATCTTTTGTTTTTATGTATCGTAGACTTCGATATTATATTGGTCATGGATTTGCTATCTCCATGTCACACTATTTTAGACTGTCATGCTAAGACAATGAGTTTAGCTATGCCGGGTATGCCACAAATTGAGTGGAAAGGTTTAACTAGTTATGTTCCTAGTAGGGTAATTTCATTCTTGAAGAACCAACATATGGTTGGGAAGGGTTGTCTTTCCTACTTAGCCATTGTGAGGGATGTCGGTGCAGATACTCCCAGTATTGATTCTGGTCCAGTTGTGAGGGATTTTCCCGATGTGTTTCCTGTAGACCTATCAGGCATGCCACCATACAGGGATATTGATTTTAGTATTGATTTGGTGCCAGACACTCAGTCCATTTCTATTTCACCGTATTGTATGGAACCCGCGGAGTTGAAGGAGTTGAAGGAGTAGCTTCAGGAACTCCTTGATAAGGGTTTTGTTTGGCCTAGTGTGTTGCCTTGGGGTGCGCCTATTCTATTTGTGAAAAAGAAGGATGGCACGATGAGGATGTGCATTGATTACAAGCAGTTGAACAAAGTAACAATCAAGAACAAGTATCCTTTGCCTCATATCCATGATTTGTTTGACCAGCTTTAGGGAGCGATAGTGTTCTCCATGATAGATCTCTGTTCAAGGTATCACCAGCTAAAGATCAAGGACTCGAATATTCGTAAAATAGCTTTCAGGACCCGATATGGTCATTATGAGTTCTTGGTAATGTCTTATTGGCTGACCAATTCCCCAGCAGCGTTCATGCATTTGATGAACAACTTGTTTCGGCCTTATCTCGACTAGTTTTTTTTTAGTTTTAATTGATGATATTTTGTTGTATTCACATAGTCAGGAGGAGCATGCAGGGCCATTTCAGAGTTTTGTTGTAGATATTGATGGAGGATAAGTTTTATGAAAAGTTCTCCAAGTGTGAGTTTTGGCTCGATTCAGTGGCGTTCTTGGGAAACATGATGTCTAGTGAGGGTATTCAGGTTGATCCGAAGAAGATAGAGGCAGTTCAGAGTTGGCCCAAACCGTCCTCAACCACATAGATCTGTAGCTTTCTTGGTTTGGCGGGTTATTACCGCCAGTTTGTTCAGGGATTTTCATCTATCGCACCACCCTTGACCAAGTTTACTCTGAAGGGTGCCCTATTTATATGGTAGGATGAGTGTGAGAAAAGCTTTCAGAAGCTCAAGACTTCCTTGACCACAGCTCCAGTGTTAGTTTTACCATCAGCTTCAGGTTCATATACCGTGTATTATGATGCTTTGAGAGTTAGTATTGGGTGTATGTTGATGCAGGAAGGTAGAGTTATTATTTATGCTTCTCGTCAGCTGAAGCCCTATGAGAAGAACTATCCCGTTCATGATTTGGAGTTGGCTGCCATTGTTCACGCGTTAAATATTTGGAGTCATTATTTGTATGGTGTGTCTTGTGAGGTATTTATTGATCATCATAGCCTCCAGCGCTTATTCAAGCAGAAGGATCTCAATTTGAGGCAGCAGGGATGGTTGGAGCTGCTAAAGGATTATGATACTACTATGTTGTACCATCTGGGGAAGGCCAATGTGGTGGCCGATGCTTTGAGCCGGAAGGCGGTGAGTATGGGGAGTTTGGCATATATTCCTGTTGGGGAGAGACCTTATGTAGTTGATGTTCATGCCTTGGCCAATCAGTTCGTGAGGCTTTTGACTTCTCGGACTTCTTTATTTGATCGCATCAGAGAGTACCAGTATGATGATCCTTATTTGCTTATCCTTAAGGACAAAGTTCAGCACGACGATGCTAGAGATGTGACTATTGGTGATTATGGGGTATTGAGGATACAGGGCCGGGTATGAGTACCCAATGTGGATGGTCTCCGGGAGTTGATTTTAGAAGAGGCTCAAAGCTCGCAATATTCTATTCATCCGATTGCCGCGAAGACGTATTAGGATCAGAGACAGCATTATTCGTGGAGGAGAATGAAGAAGGACATTGTAGGATTTGTAGCTCGGTGTCTCAATTGTTAGTAGGTGAAATATGAGCTTCAGAGACGGGTGGCTTGCTTCAGCAGATGCATATTCCAAAGTGAAAGTGGGAGCAGATCACCATAGACTTCTTAGTTGGGCTCCCACAGACTTAGAAGAAGTTTGATGCTATTTGGGTAATTGTGGATCGGCTGACCAAGCGCACGCACTTCATCCCTGTATGTATTACCTATTCTTTAGACCGGTTGGCAGAGATATATATTCGGGAGATTTATCGTTTGCATTGTGTCCAAATTTCCATCATTTTAGATAGAGGTACTCAGTGTAATTCACAGTTTTGGAGGTCAATACAGTGAGGGTAGGGTACTCAGGTTAAGTTGAGCACAAGTTTTCACCCTCAAATGGACGGGCAATCCAAGGGCACTATTCAGAAATTAGAGGACATGTTACATTGTTGTGCCATTGATTTTGGAGGGTCATGGGATCAGTTTCTACCACTCGCAGAGTTTGCTTATAACAACAGTTATCAGTCAATTATTCAGATGGCTCCATATGGGGATTTTGTATGGGAGGCGGTGTAGATCATCGGTCAGTTGGTTTGAGCAGGGTGAGGCAAGGATATTGGGTACAGACTTGGTGCAGGATTCTTTAGACAGGGTGAAAGTGATCCAGGAGAGGCTTCGTACAGCACAGTCAAGACAAAAGAGTTATGCTGACAGGAAGGTGTAGGATGTGTCCTACATGGTTGGTAAGAAGGTTCTGTTGAAGGTTTCGCCCATGAAGGGTGCTATGACATTTGGGAAGAAAGGTAAATTGAGTCCTCGGTTTATTGGACCTTTTGAGGTACTTCGGAGGATCAGGGAGGTGGCTTATGAGCTTGCTTTACCACTAGCTTATCGAGTGTGTATCTGGTATTTCATGTTTCTATGCTTCAGAAGTATATTGGGGATCCATCTCATTTTCTAGATTTCAGCACAGATCAGTTAGATGGTCATTTTAATATGATTGTAGAACCAGTGGCTATTTTGGAGCGTTAGGTTCGAAAGTTGAGATCATAGGATATATCTTTAGTGAAAGTGCAGTGGAGAGGTCAGCCCATAGAGGAGGCTAGGTGGGAGACCGAGCGGGAGATGCGGAGCAAATATCATCACCTATTATGTTTCTTGACCCATTTGAGGATGAACATTTGTTAAGAGAGGGAGGATGTAAAGACCCAACCGGTCATTTCATGTGTTACTACTCCATTTTCCGCATTTTTGTTTCCTTATGTTTTTTTTTCCGGTTTATGTGGTATCGGGTTAGTCGGTTCGAATCCGGAATGGTTTTGGTAAGGTTTGAGACACCTAGTCTCTTTTGAGTAAGCTTAATTTGGAAAAGTCAACCGGATGTTGACTTTTGTGAAAAGAGCTTGGATGTGAATTCCGATAGTTCGGATAGCTTGGGGAGATGATTTGGGACTTAGGAGTGTGTTCGGATCGTGTTTTATAGGTCCGTGGTAGATTTAGGCTTGAATTGGCAAAACTAGAATTTTGGCATTTTTCGATTGATAGGTGAGATTTTGATATGGGGGGCCGGAATGGAATTTCGAGAGTTGCTGTAGGTCCATTGTTTTATTTGGGATGTGTGTGCAAAATTTCAGGTCATTCAAATATGGTTTGATAGACTTTTTGATCAAAATCCGAATTCGGAATATTTTTGGAACATTCGGCTTGAATCCGATGTTATCTGGTTGATTCGATGTTGTTTGAGATGTTTTGAAGATTGGTGTAAGTTTGGATAGTGGTATATGACTTGTTCGTACTTTTGGTTGAGCTCTCGTAGGCCTCGGGGTGATATTAGATGGTTGACAGGAGATTTTGGAGTTGGGTTGGGCAGGTGAAATTATTGTTGCTGTCATAACCGCACCTGCGGTACGAACCTGCGGTACGAACCTGCGGTACGAACCTGCGGTACGAAGGCCGCATGTGGGATGCCCGCAGAAGCGAAGGATTTCCGCAGATGCAAGCGAGGAAGTGCAGGTGTGGAAGAAGTAGCGCACCTGTGAGACCGCAGGTGCGGATAAGTTAGCACAGGTACGGTCCCAGCCATTTAAGTGAAAACCACATATGCGGCGGGTTAGACCGCAGAAGCGGGACCACGAGAGCGAAAAAGGATTGTAGGTGCGATTTTGCTGGGTCAGAAATTATATATTTCATCCTTCACAATTTTCAGCTTTCTTCACCATTTTTAAATTGATTTTGGAGCTTTTGGAGGGTTTTGAATAGGGAATTAGAGGAAACTTCATTGAAGTAAGATTTTTAAACATAAAACTCGTTTTTATCGTGTTATTTCATCAATTAGGCTTGACCACGAGAGCGAAAAAGGACTGTAGGTGCGATTTTGCTGGGTCAGAAATTATATATTTCATCCTTCACAATTTTCAGCTTTCTTCACCATTTTTAAATTGATTTTGGAGCTTTTGGAGGGATTTTGAATAGGGAATTAGAGGAAACTTCATTGAAGTAAGATTTTTAAACATAAAACTCGTTTTTATCGTGTTATTTCATCAATTAGGCTTTACCATTATGGAAATTGGTGGGTAAATATTGAAGAAACTAGGGCTTGAGATTGGAGACCTTTGATTAAGAATTTGAGGGGTCATTGGTCAGATTTTGGTACTTTTCATATGGATGAACGCATGGGAGGGTAAGGAGTTTATTGATATAATTTTTATCGGATTCCGAGGCATGGGACTGGGGTTCGAATTTGGTTAATTTCGGGATTTGTGTTGTAATTTGATTATTTTATCATGGGCTTCGTTCTCTCGGCATATTTTGATGTTATGATTCTGATTTTGGATAGATTCGATGCGAGTTGAGGCCAAGACGAGAGGTAAAGGCATCGCGTACTAGAGCTTGGACCGGATAGAGGTAAGTAATGATTGTAAATATCGTCCCACGAGAATGAAACCCCGGATTTCACATTGTTGTCCTACTTTGAGGTGACGCATACCTAGATGACGAGCGTGGGGTCGTGCACCATTAGGTATTGTGACTTAGTCCCGTGTAATTGTTTAACCGCGTATTCGATTGAAAACTATTTGCTATCATCATGTTTTGGGCTGAATGCCATATTTGGTCCTTGTGCCAACTGTTTTGAACCCGTAGGGAATTTTACTACTATTCCTCATTGTTTTGATTTCATATTTATACTCAATTATGTTGTATTCTACTATTTTCATAACTCAGCCATATTTACTGTGTTTTGACATGTTTAATGATATTTTGGGATGAGCATCATATTTTACTGTGCCCGAGTGGCTTTTAGAGATTTCTGACTGACCGGGGCCAAGGGCCTGTGCTGTGAGGTAATTATGGGAACAGGCTGTGCGCCGCATCAGTTTTGTGCTGATTAATGTTTTTGAGGCCGAGGGGCTAAGTTGTACGCCATAAGGTGGCTTGATATAAGGCTGATAGCCTATTTGATTACGCCACGTGATGGCTATTTATTGCGCTTGGGCTGTAAGGGGCCCCTCCTAGAGTCTGTACGCCCCCAGTGAGCCCGGGGTACCTAGTTTATGATATGATATAGCCCAAGGGACTGATGTTATTCTACATTACAGCCCGAGGGGATGATACGAGTGATTGTGAGATAGCCCGAGGGACTTGTTTTGTTGGTATGTTTCCCGAAGGGCTGATTTATGTTTCTATCATTTCTCCCTATTTTCATTCACTCATTTGAACTGCTAAAAGATGTTAAAGTGGTTTTTACTAAATTAAGGTGGTTCTACGAGTTTTTATTATGTTATTGCATTGTTCTGATTTTAGACTGCCTCGTTGTAGAATTTTGCTATATTTTACGTATTTTCTTATCGCTCAGCTGCCTTTACTGTTATTACTTACCGGGTTGGCGTACTCACATTACTCCTTGCACACTGTGTGCAGATTTAGGAGTCTCAGGTCACACTAGCGAGGTTTGATTGCTTCCAGCAGGCTTTACAGAGTTAACTGAGTAGCTGCTCGGCATTCGCAGCCCAGTGCTTATTCTTCCTAGGTTTACTTTCCTTGTAATAGCTTTGTACTAGACCGTGTAGTCTTTTCATACTCTTAGACAGATGTTTTGATGCTCATGACTGGTGACACCCCGATGTCGGGCTGTGTTTGTTCCCGCATTTGTTCTATTTCACTATATTGTTTTGGGATTTATCACTTATTAATGGCTTAATTATGAATTATTATAACTGTTAATTGGTTTGGGGGTCTGTGTCGGCTAGCCTTATTTCACGATAGTCGCCATCACGACAGGGTCCGGTTTAGGATTGTGATACGTAACAAATGATAAGACTAAAGCGTAGGTCCAGTTACCTGAAAATAATGAGAATGAAAAGATATCAATAAATTACGTCTCAAGGGGAAGAAGATGGAACCGAAATAATATTGTTATCGATAATATTTTTTCTTATAATGTTGTTGTTGCACTAATGCAACAAGATGAGGATCTTTAGCCAAAATCTGTCGATGAATGTAGACAGAGAAATGATTGGCCAAAATGAAAAAGACGCTATTCAGGCAGAGTTATCTTTACTTGGATAACGTGAAGTCTTTGGACGCATAGTTCGAACACCTGAAGGTATAAAGCTAGTAGGGCATAAATGGATTTTTGTGCGAAAACGAAATGATAAAAATGAAGTTGTTAGATATAAAGTACGACTTGTGGCATAATGATTTTTTCAAAGACCTTGCATTGATTATATGGAGATATATCTCCAGTAGTAGATGTTATCACGTTCCGGTATCTTATAAATCTGGTAGTGCATGAAAAACTTGATATGCATCCAATGGATGTTGTCATAGTCTATTTTGATGGCTCATTAGACAATGAAATATTTATGAAAATCCCTGAAGGACTTAAAACGCCTGAAGCATATAAATGTTTTTGAGAAACTTTTTCAATAAAGCATCAGAAATCCTTATATGGATCGAAACAATCAAGGTGCATGTGGTATAATCTCCAGAGTGAGTACCTGTTGAAAGAAGGGTACAAAAAATTATCCAATTTGTCCTTGTGTCTTCTTAAAAAGATATGGATATGAATTTGTTAGAATCATTGTGTATGTTGATGATTTAAATATCATTGGAACTCCTAGGGAGCTTCCAAAAGCAGTAGACTGTTTCAAGAAAGAATTTGAAATAAAATATCTTGAAAAGACAAGATTTGTCTTGTCCTACAAATTGAGTATATAAAAGATGGAATTTTTTGTAACGCCCCGCAAAATTTTGTGCTCAAAACCTAGTAGCTCGTAGTGCCAAGTTCCGAATATGTGTTAGGAATGTGTAGAATTATTCCTCGCCACGGTTCGGACCCTTTTTACTGATTTTGCACTTAAAAATCAAGAATCAAAATTTTTTAGAAAATTGTCATTATGTGGTCCAGAATGCAGTCGCAGATCAGGTATGCAGACCGCATTTCTGACGCAGAGTTAATCAGAGAGTTAGTCAAAATTGATGTTGAAAATGCGGTCCATTATTTGATTGCATAATCCATATGTGGACCGCATAACCGTCGCATAAATTCCTCAAGGATTTGTGAAGGTCAGTTCTGTGGTGCATTATGTGACCACAAAACAGGAATGCAGACCGCATTCCCGTCGCATTCCCAAGCAGAAATGCTCAGAGTTTTGGGACACTTCTGCGGTCCAATCTGCGGATCACATTTCGATTCTGCGATTGCAAAGTGCGACCGCAGATCCTGCCCGGGCTTCTAAATTTTCTAAATTTTAAACACAACCCCTTTTTAAATAAAACACCCCAACCCCTCATTTTAATCACGTTACTGGGCAAAATAAGAGAGAGGGAAGAGAGGGTTCTTGAGAGAGAAAGCAATCTTCATCAATTTGATTTCCCAAAGTCACCCAGGACCAGAAATTCTTGAGTATTATCTTCATCTCCATTCCAGCAGGTAAGGTCCCCAACATTTTTGATTTTCAGATTTTAATAAAAAAGGAGATTCTTATGCATTGATTCTTGGTAATAGGGGTCGAAACACTCATGCATGTCTATTAAAACCTAAAATTTAGTAAGAGTAATTAGGTGGGAGTAAAAAATTGTGTAAAGGAGGGTTGATAACCTAAATATGTGCGGGTAGTGATTGTGAACTTTGATTTTAAGAAATATGTATTAATTTGTGCACTAGACTGACGTTGTCAGACTTTTTGGTAAAGTTGGAAGTAGATATTAAAAGGGAATTCGGCACCAGGTATGTATGACTAACCTTGATCTTTGTAGAATCACCCTATTTGGTGTATGAATGTTTAGTATGTGATGTCTACGTGACTTGTTCATGAAATTATTGTGATTTTGCGTGTGGTAAGAATTGCGGAACAAATGACGAAAGAAAATCGTAAATGATGCAATTGGAATAACTGTAATAACCACATCTATGGCTTATTGGGGGCAATTGTCATTGTGATGTAAAACACATGTGAGTTGTTGGATATGACGGAAAATAGTATTGATGGTCATGGAAATACTTGTAAATTGTGGTTGTTATTTCTTAAGAAGTGTTGTTCTTGATCTTTGTGAATTGTTGATTGTTGTTGTGTTGTTGGTGAATTGTGACTGTACAGTGGGATCGGGTTGCGCGCTGCAACATGAAGTTATAAGGTGCGGGTTGTGGTGATAAGGGTGGCCGAGGTAATAAGGGTAGAAAGTGATCAAAATCACTATTGAAATAAACATTTGAGCAAATTGTGAAATCATTGACGTGGAATTGTGGAAGGGGGAAACATGAGAGATTGAAAACTTGTTTGGCTTGATTGTTCCTTTCCTTGTGCATTTCATTGTTGTTTCTATTACTGTTACCTACTTGAATATGGCTTGAGTTTACTTGGAGCAAGTTTGTTCATACATACCAATACAATTCAAGTGTACTGACGTCTCTTTTGCTGGGGGGCTACATTCGTGTTATGATTGTAAGTAGATCCATAGCAGGTACTCCCGTCCACCGACCGTAGCTCTTCATCACTTCCCGTCAGCTGAATTGGTGAGCCCCTTTCCTTTCGGGGGCCCTGAGTGTGTCATGCCGCATCTTTTTTGGGATCTTATTCTGATATTTGTATAAGGTATAGTCGGAGTCTTGTTACCGGCAAGTACGTTATCATCCCTTTTTCATGTTTAGAGGCTCCGTAGATAGGAAATGTGGGTCATAAACTTATGTAATATGTATCTTGCACGTTGGGCTAAGTAATATGTAAATCACGCTATGAATCATGTACCATATGTATGTTTTGTAATAAAAAGGTGTTTGATTATAAATGGTTATTTCTCTTGGCTAGTAAGTAAAGAAAAATGCGGGGTAACACGTGGGGTAAGAGAGGCACCCAGGTCCGCTTGACTGGGGCTATCCGGTCAAGTGCCGGTCATGTCCCTCGGATTCGGGGCGTGACATTTTTGCTCACCAATCAACATACACCGAAAAGATTGTAAAGAGATTATATATGGATAAAGCACATCCATTGAGTAGCCCGATGGTTGAAGATCACTTTATATAAACAAAGATCCATTTCTACCTCATGAAAATGATGAAGAGCTTTTTGGTGCCGCACTATCATCTCTTAGTACAATTGGGACGTTAATGTATCTTTCCAACAATTCTCGATCGGATATAGATTTTCCAGTAAGCTTGTTAGAAAGATTTTATTCTTCGCCAAGACAAAGACACTGGAATGGTATTAAGCATATATTTAGATACTTACGAGGGACCATTGATATGTGTTTATTCTATTCTAATGAATTCAAATCATCATTAGTTGGCTATAAATATTCAAGATATTTATCTGATCCACATAAAGCTCGATCTCAGATAAGCTACTTATTTACATGTAGAGGTACATCCATATCATGGCGTTCAACAAAACAGACTATGGTTGCTACTTCTTCAAATCATGTAGAGATAATATCCATGCATGAAGTAAGTGGAGAATGCGTTTGG
The DNA here is from genome assembly GCA_026770625.1 of Nicotiana glauca. NCBI lineage: Eukaryota > Viridiplantae > Streptophyta > Magnoliopsida > Solanales > Solanaceae > Nicotiana > Nicotiana glauca. Next base: position 8,221 of record MDKF010522000.1, on the reverse strand, counting down.
TTGAGATCAATAACTCAACATATTCAGGAAATATGTGGTCTTTCTTTGAAAGGAAAAATTCCAACAACATTGTATGAAGACAATGCTGCATGTATAGCTCAACTAAAAGGAGGATATACTGAAGGAGACAGAACAAAATATATTTCACCAAAATTCTTCTTCACTCATTACCTTCAATAAATGGTGAAATAGATATTCAAAAAGTTCGTTCAACTGATAATTTGGAGAATTTGTTTATTAAGGCATTTCCAACCTCAACATTTGAGAAGTTAATATACAAGATTGAAATGTGTCATCTCCGAGACCTTAAGTAATATTTTAATCGGGGGGAGTAAAAATACTCTCTGTACTCTTCTTTCCTTAACTAAGGTTGTGTCCCATTGAGTTTTCTTTGTATGGTTTTTAATGAGGCAACAAGCAATACGTATTGCAAATAACTATGTATTTCCTATGTTTTTTTCCTATTAAGCTTTTAATGATGCATTTTTTTTACATGATCATCCAAGGGGGAGTGTTGTAAATATTATGTGGAGGAAGTCCACGTGTGAATAGTTTGTGGATGGATTTTCACATTATGTCCATCCCTTACACTATTTTACTATAGTAGCATTTATTTTTTATGCCTTTTAAAGGCTATGTAAATGGCAGTGTAAAACATTCCAAAAAAAGAAGTGGAATACTTCCTCTTCCTATATCTATTTCTTATTTACATTTTGCTAAGTCACTTTTATTTTATAACATCAATATATTTGTCCAAATTATTTTGTGATGTACAAATAAGGCCAAACACATCGCTGGCCTCTTAGTTGTTCTCACTTTTCACTTTGACACTACACCTTAAATCTTTTCCATTTGAACACTCCAACAACACATCCAATGTGTTATTTAAACAAAAAATTCATAATCAGCCAAACATAAACAATGCGTGTAATTCATTGGCTACAGTGACAAATAAAAAAGAGACACATGGATTTTAAGTTAATTAATTAAAAAGAGAGATGAAAAAAAAAATATCTCTTTCTAATCTCTCTCTTTCAGCTTCAGCCTCCCTCCCTCCCTCCTCCTACAAAATCCAACTTCAAGTGCACTTTCTCCGTTAACCCACTTTAGGATTCTCTCATTCTAAACCCACTTCGCCCTTTTTAGCCTTCTAACGTGGTAGATCCTCGACGAGCATCCATCGTTTGGTTCTATAGCGATCTTTGTCTCCACGACGACAAGTCCCTCAACGTTGCCCACAATGAATCCATATATATTTTTCATGATTACTGTTTTGACCCGAGAGATTATGGCAGATCCTCATCTAGGTTTGATAAAACCAGCCAATATCGTGCTAGTTTCTTGATTGAATCCATCACTGACATTAGGAAGAATTTTCAGATCGGGGGAAGGGAGAATTTTATGTCAATTTATTTTATTCAAAATCCCTTCTGATTTTCTCCTTCTTTAGATTCACGGAAATTTGCTGGGAAAAATAAAGTCTCACCCTTTTTTAGATATAAATCTGATTTTTCTTTAGATTCAAGGCACACAGTTTAATTTCGTTAATGTTGAGAAAAATGAAACTTCGCCCAAGAAAATAAAATTTTGCCGAAATGTTAAAGGGATTGTTGGACGTTGTTGTTGGGGCTGCTCGGTTAAAGACTTAAAATGATTGCTGGACGTAGTTGTTCTGGGTGTTTATATTGATGCTTGGTAAAGCTCACGTGGTGTTAATTGACAGGATATGGTGGAATGAGAAGATGAAGAGGTGAGAGGAATAAAGTTATTTTTTTTGTATATTAACATTTATTTATTCTTAAGGACCAGTAACAATAGTAGCTCACGCTCTCTAAAGAGGTGGGCAACACACACACTATGGCACATTACCGAATTGTGTTTAAATGACACTTCGAGATGAAGTTGGAGTGTTCGAATGGAACAAACTTAAGATGGAGTGTTAACTTGAAAAATATGAATAACTTTAACGGGATGCCCATGTATTCTGCTTACAAATAAACCTGGATTTATAATTTCTTTATCTTCCAAATGGCGTGGGTACTAAAAAAAAAGAAAAAATGCAGCGCTAGAATTTCTCACATCCTTTTTCACTTATGTTTGTAACTAGTTAATCGCGATTTTCTTTGAAAAAATGATACTGTATAGCCTCAGTAAAAATAATAATCGGAAAAGCGTAATATATGTATATACACACACACACACTTTGTATGTTATATATAAATATTATACAAGTTTTACACACTTTTTCGGCTACCAGATATAAATAATTTTTGGCACGTGCTAAAAGTGATAATACCCCATTTTCTTTTACTAGCAACGATAAGCATAAATTAGTTAAGAGTTATGTAATTTCAACACGTACTTAAATTTCTAATTTTGTTATAAGTGATTAGTCGATTGTGTATCATATCGTGAGTTCATAGAACTTAATAGTTCTCGCTATTTAACAGCCAATTAAAAAACTCTTGATTTGATTACTCCTAGTAATCGGTGTGATACCGGTGAGATATATATATCAACCACTATGAATAATGAACACTTGCAACAAATTTATCAAAGATATATAATTAAGCATTCACGACAGAACTAATTATGTGTAGATTCCCTACAAGAAATCAAATTAACAACCACACCAACCAATACAAGAAACTTAAGTTAATCATCACTATAATCATGTCAAGTAGGAATGGCAGTGGGGCGGGCTGGATTTCAACTAAACCCACAAAAATTTCAATCCGTCGCGTCGCGACGTGTCGCATCCCATCCGCTCTGGTAGCAATTTTTCTTTTTTCAATCCCCATCGCGCCGTTCCAAATCCGCAAAGACGCATAAGTTCTATTCTTTTCTCTTACATTTTGTTATTTAACTAAAACAAATAAGTTTACCATTTCATTATTTTTTAAAAATTGAGAGCCTATTACTTACATTACTCAAGAAATATAATACCTTTTTTTTCCTTTGTATGTATACAAAATCTTTTCCACATGTAAGGTATCTGTCTCCCTTTTTGGCACACCATAATAGGTAAGGACGCATAACAAGTTCAAAACAAACTCCCAAAATTCAATGGCCAGTAAGTTGCAAAATGAAGGAAAGAAAAACACCTAAAAGAACTATTGTAGTAGTACTTACTTTCTTTAAGTAATCACAAAATTCAATGATGATCACAATAACAAACTTGTAATTAGTGCTGTAAATTATAATGATATCTCCATATGCTGAGGAGAATAATCTTGAGGGAATTTGACTGTTTGATCTTCAACTTTTCTGTATTTACTGGAATCCAAGAGAATGGCGAAACAAATTATAATTGGTGTAATTAGCAAGATGAGACCTAAAGGCACCAACCATAGTTGACTGTTTGAAGAATGAAACTTTGAATTCCACCATCCTAATATAACTCCACCTCCCATGCTTATAATGAATAATCCAAAGCAACCAATCCAATATGTCTTCCTTATCTTCCAAATACAATTATCATGACTTGTATTCCTTGCCTCAAATTTTTCTTCTTTATAATTTTCTTCCATCCCAACTCTTCAAGATTCAAAGTCGTTGTTTGCAGGCTCGAAAATTTCTCTTTTATCTTATCGTCCTGTCTGAATTCTGCTGTTACAAAATCCAAGAAAAAGAGATGATAGAAATGACTAACCAATATTTTTCACAAGATTTCAATGAAAAACAAGAAATATGGAGAGGAAAATTAATTTTTGGTATAGGTATTTATAAACTAGGTGCTTGCTAAAGAGTAGGGGGAGTGTTCAAGTAAAGGTAGAGACTTAGAAGAAAGAAAAGAAAAGAAATTCATGATTAGTAATAGCAATAGTGAGGTGAGATTGAATATACACATTGTTTGTATTTTTTTGGTTTGATGGCTACAGGTTGAAAACAAATTACTCTGATTAAAAAGCTTCATGAAACGTGCCTTTTTATCAAAGTCGTTGTTAGCTAAAAACAGAAGAATATGATAATAAAAAGAGGGAAGAAGGTAGCGTTTCTTGGTTGTGTTTTTAGTATTGAAGTACCTTAAGTTCTCTGGATTAACGATATAAATAATATTTTCAGATTATTTATAAGGTTTTTACAAGTAAATTCTTATGATAAAGTAGTAATTAAAAACTTTAATAAAATAATAATTTATTTATATTACATATTAGATTACAAGACAACAACAACAACAACCCAGTAAATCCCACTTAGTGGGGTCTGGGGAGGGTAGTGTACGCAGATCTTACCCCTACCCTGGGGTAGAGAGGCTGTTTCCAAATAGACCCCCGACATCCTTCGCTCCAAGAACTTCCCACCTTTCTCTTGGGGAGACTCGAACTCACAACCTCTCGGTTGGAAGTGGGGGTTATTATACTGATAATAAAAAAAAAACTTATTTTTAATGCATATAACTATATTTTTTAACAGATAGCATACACCGGTTGAGATTGTAATGGTCTTAATGGATGAATCAGGGGATAGAGCTATCTGGGGAAGCTTGTTTCATTTTATAATCCTTTTATTCTTAATTTTATTTTTTTTCACTAATTTTTTCACTTATTAGAGTTGGAACTTTAAAACCGAGAGGAAAAAAAGATAGAAATGTGAAGTTGTAACCATTGGAGGCAAAATGAATATAAATATAATTATCTATCCATATTATTCGTTAAAAATGAGTTGGATGATGAATTTTTTAAAATTTGGTTAAATATGCATAAGATCCATATCATCCACTTTACCAATGGATAACCAATGAGTTTAACTTTTATATTTGCATAGATTCAAGTTGGACCATTTCTCGATTTGTGCGTGTCATCCTTGTGCAGGGCCAGCAAAGATTCAAATTGGGAGTTTCTCAAATTAAGGAGAATAGAAATTCTTCCTATAGTGATCATATTCAAGAAGTCATGGATCATATCTATTGTATATCCGTATTAAATATGGGCCGATTGGATATTTTATCTGTATTTGTATTACCCGTTTTCGACTCGCCCATATCCGACCTGCCCCAACCGTTTGCCACTGTAGTTCGTTGTAACAAATAGGCTGTAACCTCTGTCTCAGATTTAGTTGCTTCTTAATATATAAAACTCTTAAAAAGAATTTAAGTTATATCAGAATATATTTATGCACTCAATATTATTTTGGCCGATCGATTAGTCACACACTTTCAAATTTTATCAAGTCTAATGTAAATACTTATAATATATATCAATACAGAAAAATTAAATTCATTTAACAAGTGGCCTATTTCAATGGAATATAACAGTTTTCGGTTCTGTTTCGGTTTTGAAGTAGAAAAACTCTAACTATTTATTTTTACCTTTTGTTTTATTAGGAATAGGATTTGACGTGGGAATCTGTTTTAACCAGATGCATTTGGCTGAACAAAGCCGCGGCTTGGGGTGTTCATGGTTCGATTTGGATCGGTTTTTTCCTAAAAAGAAACCAAATTAAGTAAGTCGGTTTTTCAAATATTAGAACCAAATCAAACCAATTAAGTCGGTTTTTCTCGATTCGGTTTATGTCGGTTTTTCGGTTTTTTCGGTTATTTGTCGGTTTTTTCTTAAATATAAGACATACACTGCCAAACACATATTCCTTTTGGCCACATTTTCAATGTAACACTAGCAAATCAATTGCCTTTTGAGAAATATATTATTTACCAAGATATATTGATGATAATTAAATCAAATAGTAATGAATAATTTAAGGACTCAATTAAAAATATGTTATTTTTAACACGAAATGGATTCATACACTAAACAAAAAAAAACTACCAATCAAACCTAGAATGTAAAGGTAAAGAACTATATTGAAAGTGCAAAATATTATCATTTACCATAAATTTTTTGAAACTTTGTATAAAAATATACATATATATATAAGTGTAATAATAAATTTGAAATAGCTACTCCTATAATCGGTTTGGTTTGGTTTTTTTTGATTAAAACCAAAACCAAACTAAATTTTATCGATTTTTAAAATTCAAAACCAAAACCAAACCAAACCAAAAAGTATCGATTTTTTTGGTCGACTTGGTTTGATTTTGCGGTTTGATTCGATTTTTTTAATTTTTATGAACGCCCCTAGCCGCGGCTGATATTCATGGGAAAACATAACGACAATTCAAACGTGGATAACGACCACTGCTATAATTCTTTTGTCTGTTCATTTTAAGTGGTCTAACCTATATTTTTTGTTTTGTTTTGTTTTGTTTTGTTGGTCCTTTACGAAGAATATAAGCACAAATCGCGCTATTCCTATATATAACTGTATAGATTAAGGAAATAACAAGAAACAATTCACAATTTTCACGATAGCTGCTAACTGTGGGAGTGGTAATCAATATTCAATTGACCATACGTAGAATGCGATGTGCTATGTATGAGTTAGATACACGTTATATGTACGTTCATTTTGTAAAACAAATCTGTTGTTTAAATGGAGAAGAATAAAGAATAGATTATATGCGAATTTTGTACGTGGGCCCACTGACCCTCAAAATTGCTTAGTTAGATAGAGAAGGAATAGACGACAATAACAACAACCCAGTATAATCTCACAAGTGGGGTTTGGGGAGGGTAATATGTACGCAGACCTTACCCCTTCCCCGGGGGGCAAAGAGGCTGTTTCCAGGAGACCCTCGGCTCGAGACATCAACAAGAGACAAGAGACGATAAGTTAGTACTATCAATAGAGTCATGCTAAAAATAACATAAAATACACAACATAACACAAAATAACAAAATAGCATCAATATAAGAAATATAAGAAATACGAAATAGATGAAAGGTATACTAATATCCAACAGATAACTCCCTGTATCGGTAGCTGATCAGTAACATCCTAAGATTACCTCATAACTAGCTAGTCTCACTCTAGTGCGCTGTGGAAATATCCACAACTTTCCCCTAACCTACAACTTTAATGCTCGACCTCCATAATCCCCTATCAAGGGCCATGTCCTCAGTAATCCTAAGACGCGCTAAGTACTTCCTTATCACCTCTCCCCAATACTTCTTAGGTCTCCCTCTACCTCTCCTCATGCCCACCACAGCCAGTCGCTCACACCTTCTCACCGGTGCATCAGTGCTCCTCCTCTGAATATGCCCGAACCATCTGAGTCTTGCTTCCCACATCTTGTCCTCTATGGGGGCCACGCCCACCTTCTCTCGAATATCTTCATTCCTAATCATATCCATCCTTGTATGCCCGTACATCCACCTCAACATCCTCATCTCTGCTACTTTCATCTTCTGGGTGTGTGAGTTCTTAACCGGCCAACACTCGGTCCCATACAGCATTGCAGGCCTAACCACTGCTTTATAAAACTTACCTTTTAGTAATGGTGGAACTTTCTTGTCACACAGGACTCCTGTCGCTAACCTCCAATTCATCCAACCCACCCCTATACGGTGTGTGACATCCTCGTCGATCTCCCCGATCCCCTGAATAACTGACCCAAGGTACTTGAAACTACTTTTCTTAGGGATAATTTGAGAGTCAAGCCTCACTTACACTCCCGCTTCCGTCGGCCCCGTCCCAAATTTGCACTCGAGGTATTCCGTCTTTGTCCTGCTCAACCTGAAACCTTTAGACTCAAGGGCATGTTTCCAAATCTCTAGCCTTTTGTTGACGCCGCGTCGTGTTTCGTCAATTAGGACTATATCATCAGCAAATAGCATGCACCATGGCACCTCCCCTTGAATATGATGCGTTATGGCATCCATCACCAGGGCAAATAGGAAAGGGCTGAGTGCAGACCCTTGGTGCAACCCCGTAACAACTGGAAAATGCTTAGAATCGCCTCTACTGTCCTAACCCGAGTCTTAGCTCCTTCATACATGTCTCTAATCACCCTAATGTAGGCTACCGGAACCCCTTTAACCTCTAAGTAGCTCCATAAGACCTCCCTAGGCATCCTGTCGTACGCTTTCTCAAGATCAATAAACACCATGTGGAGATCCTTCTTCTTATCCCTGTACTGTTCTGCCATCCTCCTAATTAGATGGATAGCTTCTGTGGTAGATCACCCCGGCATAACCCGAACTGGTTGTCTGAGATAGACACCGTCCTTCGCACTTTTATCTCTACTACTCTCTCCCAGACGTTCATGGTATGACTCAGTAATTTGATACCTCTATATTTGTTACATCTCTGGATATCGCCTTTGTTCTTATACAACGGAACCATTGTACTCCACCTCCACTCTTCAGGCATCCTATTAGTC
>MDKF010187885.1:0-45223 GCA_026770625.1 Nicotiana glauca | reverse complement strand
AATTGTCAATCTTTGATAGAGAAGGCACTTAGCCTGAGTCCAAGTTCGAGCGAGGTCGAACTGTCAAACTTTGATAGCGAAGGCACTTAGCCGGAGTCCTAGTCCGAGCGAAGTGGATTTGTCAAACTTTTATAACGAACGCACTTAGCCTGAGTCACAGCACGAGCGAGGTCGAACTGTCAAACTTTGATGGCGAAGGCATTTAGCCGGAGTCCTAGTCCGAGCGAGGTGGATTCTTCAAACTTTTATAATGAAGGCACTTAGCCTGAGTTCCAGTCCGAGCGAGGTCGAACTGTCAAACTTTGATGGCGAATACACTTAGCTTGAGTCCGAGTCCGAGCGAGGTTGAATTGTCAAACTTTTATGGCGAAGGCACTTAGCCTGAGTCCCAGTTCGAGCGAGGTCGAACTGTCAAACTTTGATGGCGAAGGCACTTAGCCTGAGTCCCAGTTCGAGTAAGGTCAAACTTATCCAACTTCGATGGTGAAGGTGCTTAGCCTTAGTCCCAGTTCGAGCAAGGTCGAATTGTCAAAATTCGATGGCGAAGGCACTTAGCCTAAGTCCCAGTTAGAGCGAGGTCGAGCTGTCAAACTTTGATGGCGAAGGCACTTAGCCTGTGTCCCAGTTCGACGGAGGTCGAACTGTCAAACTTTGAGGGAGAAAGCACTTAGCCTGATTCCCAGTTCGAGCGAGGTCAAACTGTCATGCTTTGATGGCGAAGCCACTTAGCCTGAGTCCCAGTTCGAGCGACGTCGAACTATCAATCATTGATGGCGAAGGCACTTGGCCTGAGTCCCAGTTCGAGCAAGGTCGAACTGTCAAACTTTGATGGCGAAGGCACTTGGCCTGAGTCCAAGTTCGAGCGAGGTCGAACTATCAAACTTTGATAGCGAAGGAACTTAGCCTGAGTCCAAGTCCGAGCGAGGTGGATTTGTCAAACTTTGATGGTGAAGGCACTTAGCCTGAGTCCCAGTTCGAGCGACGTCGAACTATCAATCATTGATGGCGAAGGCACTTGGCCTGAGTCCCAGTTCGAGCGAGGTCGAACTGTCAAACTTTGATGGCGAAGGCACTTGGCCTGAGTCCAAGTTCAAGCGAGGTCGAACTATCAAACTTTGATGGCGAAGGCACTCAGTCTGAGTCCCAGTTCGAGCGAGGTCGAACTGTCAAACTTTGATGGCGAAGGCACTTAGCCCGAGTCCCAGTCTGAGCGAGGTCGAACTGTCAAACTTTGATGATGAAGGCACTTAGCCGAGTCCCAGTTCGAGCGAGGTCGAACTATCAAACTTTGATGACGAAGGTACTTATCTTGAGTCCTAGTCCGAGCGAGGTCGAACTGTCAAACTTTGATAGTGAAGGCACTTAGCGCGAGTACTAGTTCGAGCGAGGTCGAACTATAAAACATTGATGGCGATGGCACGCAGCCTGAGTCCTAGTTCAAGCGAGGTCGAACTGTCAAACTTTGATGGCGAAGGCATTTAGCCTAAGTCCCAGTTCAAGCGAGGTCAAATTGTCAAACTTTGATGGCGAAGGCACTTAGCCTGAGTCCAAGTCCGAGCGAGGTGGATTTGTCAAACTTTGATGGTGAAGGCACTTAGACTAAGTTCCAGTTCGAGTGAGGTGGAACATTCAAACTTTGATGGCGAAGGCACTTAGCCTGAGTCCCAGTTCGAGCGAGGTCGAGCTGTCAAACTTTGATGGCGAAGGCACTTAGCCTGTGTCCCAGTTCGAGCGAGGTCGAACTGTCAAACTTTGATGGAGAAGGCACTTATCCCGAGTCCTAGTCCGAGCGAGGTGGATTTGTCAAACTTTGATGGAGAAGGCACTTAACTTGAGTTCCAGTTCAAGCGAGGTCGAACAGTCAAGATTTGATGGTGAAAGCACTTAGCCTGAGTCCAGTTCGAGCGAGGTCGAACTATCAAACTTTGATGGCGAAGGCACTTACCATGAGTTCTAGTTCGAGCGAGGTCGAACCGTCAAACTTTGATGGCGAAGGCACTTGGCCTGAGTCCCAGTTCGAGCGAGGTCGAACTATCAAACTTTGATGGCGAAGGCACTTATCTTGAGTCCCAGTCCGAGCGAGGTCGTACTGTCAAACTTTGATGGCGAATGCACTTAGCCGAGTCCCAGTACGAGCGAGGTCGAGCTGTCAAACTTTGATGGCGAAGGCACTTAGCCTGTGTCCCAGTTCGAGCAAGTTCGAACTGTCAAAATTTGTTGGAGAAGGCACTTAGCCCGAGTCCATGTTCGAGCGAGGTCGAACTGTCAAGATTTGATGGCGAAGGCACTTAGCCTGAGTCCTAGTTCGAGCGACATCGAACTATCAAACTTCGACGACATAGGCATTTAGCCTGAGTCCCAGTCCGAGCGAGGTGGATTTGTCAAACTTTGATGACGAAGGCACTTAGCATGAGTCCTAGTTCGAGCGAGGTCGAACTGTCAAACATTGATGGTGAAGGCACTTGGCCTGAGTTACAGTTCGAGCGAGGTTGAACTATAAAACTTTGAGGGCTAAGGCACTTAGCCTGAGTCCCAGTCCAAGCGAGGTCGTACTGTCAAACTTTGATGGCGAAGGCACTTAGCCGAGTCCCAGTTCGAGCGAGGTCGAGTTGTCAAACTTTGATGGCGAAGGCACTTAGCCGAGTCCCAGTTCGAGCGAGGTCGAGTTGTCAAACTTTGATGGCGAAGGCACTTAGCCGAGTCCCAGTTCGAGCGAGGTCGAGTTGTCAAACTTTGATGGCGAAGGCACTTAGCCGAGTCCCAGTTCGAGCGAGGTCGAGTTGTCAAACTTTGATGGCGAAGGCACTTAGCCGAGTCCCAGTTCGAGCGAGGTCGAGTTGTCAAACTTTGATGGCGAAGGCACTTAGCCGAGTCCCAGTTCGAGCGAGGTCGAGTTGTCAAACTTTGATGGCGAAGGCACTTAGCCTGTGTCCCAGTTCGAGCGAGGTCGAACTGTCAAACTTTGATAGAGAAGGCACTTAGCCTGAATATAAGTTCGAGTGAGGTCGAACTGTCAAACTTTAATGGCGAAGGCACTCAACCGGAGTCCTAGTTCGAGCGAGGTGGATTTGTCAAACTTTTATAACGAAGGCACTTAGCCTGAGTCCCAATCCGAGCGAGGTCGAACTATCAAACTTTGATGGCGAATGCACTTAGCCTTAGTCCCAGTCCGAGCAAGGTTGAATTGTCAAACTTTGATGGCGAAGACACTTAGCCTGAGTCCCAGTTCGAGCGAGGTTGAACTGTCAAACTTTGATGGCAAAGGAACTTGGCCTAAGTCTCAGTTCGAGCGAGGTCGAACTTATCAAACTTCAACGGTGAAGGCATTTAGCCTGAGTCCCAGTTCGAGTAAGGTCAAACTTATCCAACTTCGATGGTGAAGGTGTTTAGCCTTAGTCCCAGTTCGAGCAAGGTCGAATTGTCAAAATTCGATGGCGAAGGCACTTAGCCTAAGTCCCAGTTCGAGCGAGGTCGAGCTGTCAAACTTTGATGGCGAAGGCACTTAGCCTGTGTCGAACTGTCAAACTTTGATGGAGAAGGCACTTAGCCTGATTCCCAGTTCGAGCGAGGTCAAACTGTCAAGCTTTGATGGCGAAGCCACTTAGCCTGAGTCCCAGTTCGAGTGACGTCGAACTATCAATCATTGATGGCAAAGGCTGTCAAAATTTGATGGCAAAGGCACTTGACCTGAGTCCAAGTTCGAGCGAGGTTGAACTATCGAACTTTGATAGCGAAGGCACTTAGCCTGAGTCCTAGTCAGAGCGAGGTGGATTTGTCAAACTTTGATGGTGAAGGCACTTAGCCTGAGTCCTAGTTCGAGCGACGTCGAACGATCAATCATTGATGGCGAAGGCACTTGGCCTGAGTCCCAGTTTGAGCGAGGTCGAACTGTCAAACTTTGATGGCGAAGGCACTTTGCCTGAGTCCAAGTTCGAGCGAGGTCGAACTATCAAACTTTGATGGCGAAGGCACTCAGTCTGAGTCCCAGTTCGAGCGAGGTCGAACTGTCAAACTTTGATGGCGAAGGCACTTAGCCTGAGTCCAAGTCTGAGCGAGGTCGAACTGTCAAACTTTGATGATGAAAGCATTTAGTCGAGTCCTAGTTCGAGCGAGGTCGAACTGTCAAACTTTGATGACGAAGGCACTTATTTTGACTCCTAGTCCGAGCGAGGTCGAACTGTCAAACTTTAATAGTGAAGGCACTTAGCGCGAGTCCTAGTTCGAGCGAGGTCGAACTATAAAACATTGATGGCGAAGGCACGCAGCCTGAGTCCCAGTTCGAGCGAGGTCAAACTGTCAAACTTTGATGGCGAAGGCATTTAGCCTAAGTCCCAGTTCAAGCGAGGTCGAATTGTCAAACTTTGATGGCGAAGGCACTTAGCCTGAGTCCTAGTCCGAGCGAGGTGGATTTGTCAAACTTTGATGGTGAAGGCACTTAGACTGAGTCCCAGTTCGAGCGAGGTGGAACTGTCAAACTTTGATGGCGAAGGCACTTAGCCTGTGTCCCAGTTCGAGCGAGGTCGAACTGTCAAACTTTGATGGAGAAGGCACTTAGCCTGAGTCTAAGTTCGAGAGAGGTCGAACGGTCAAGATTTGATGGTGAAGGCACTTAGCCTGATTCCCAGTCCGAGCGAGGTTGAACTGTCAAAGTTTGATGGCGAAGACACTTATCCTGAGTCCTAGTCCGAGCGAGGTGGATTTGTCAAACTTTGATGGAGGAGGCAGTTAACCTGAGTTCCAGTTCAAGCGAGGTCGAACAATCAAGATTTGATGGCGAAGGCACTTAGCCTGAGTCCAGTTCGAGAGAGGTAGAACTATCAAACTTTGATGGCGAAGGCACATAGCATGAGTTCTAGTTCGAGCGAGGTCGAACTGTCAAACTTTGTTGGCAAAGGCACTTGGCCTGTGTCCCAGTTCTGGCGAGGTCGAACTATCAAACTTTGATGGCAAAGGCACTTATCTTGAGTTCCAGTCCGAGCGAGGTCGTACTATCAAACTTTGATGGCGAAGGCACTTAGCCGAGTGCTAGTACGAGCGAGGTCAAGCTGTCAAACTTTGATGGCGAAGGCACTTAGCCTGTGTCCCAGTTCGAGCGAGGTCGAACTGTCAAACTTTGATGGAGAAGGCACTTAGCCTGAGTCCAAGTTCGAGCGAGGTCGAACTGTCAAGATATGATGGCGAAGGCACTTAGCCTGAGTCCTAGTTCGAGCAACGTCAAACTATCAAACTTCGACGGCGAAGGAATTTAGCCTGAGTCCCAGTCCGAGCAAGGTGGATTTGTCAAACTTTGATGACGAAGGTACTTAGCCTGAGTCCCAGTCCGAGCGAGCTCGAACTGTCAAACTTTGATGGCGAAGGCACTTATCCTGAGTCCCAGTCCGAGCGAGGTGGATTTGTCAAACTTTGATGGAGAAGGCACTTAACCTGAGTTCCAGTTCAAGAGAGGTCAAACAGTCAAGATTTGATGGCGAAGGCACTTAGCCTGAGTCCAGTTCGAGAGAGGTCGAACTATCAAACTTTGATGGCGAAGGCACTTAGCATGAGTTCCAGTTCGAGTGAGGTCGAACTGTCGAACTTTGATGGCGAAGGCGCTTAGCCGAGTCCCAGTACGAGCGAGGTCGAGCTGTAAAACTTTGATGGAGAAGGCACTTAGCCTGAGTCCCTGTTCGAGCGAGGTCGAACTGTCAAGATTTGATGGCGAAGGCAGTTAGCCTGAGTCCCAGTTCAAGCGACGTCGAACTATCAAACATTGATGGCGAAGGCACTTGGCCTGAGTCCCAGTTCGAGCGAGGTCGAACTGACAAACTTTGTTGGTGAAGGCTCTTGGCTTGACTCCCTGTTCGAGCGAGGTCAATTATCAAACTTTGATGGCGAAGGCACTTAGCAGGAGTCCCAGTCCGAGCGAGGTTGAACTGTCAAACTTTGATGATGAAGGCACTTATCCGAGTCCCAGTTCGAGCGAGGTCGAACTGTTAAAGTTTGGCGAAGGTACTTAGCATGAGTCCTAGTTCGAGCGAGGTCGAAAAGTCAAACTGTGATAGCGAAGGCACTTGGCCTATGTCCCAGTTCGAGCGAGGTCGAACTGTCAAACTTTGATGGCGAAGGCACTTAGCCTAACTCCCAATTCGAGCGTGGTCGAACTGTCAAACTTTGATGGCGAAGGCACCTAGCCTGAGTCCTAGTCCGAGCGAGGTGGATTTGTCAAACTTTGATGGAGAAGGCACTTAGCCTGAATTCCTGTTCGAGCGAGGTCGAAATGTCAAGATTTTATGGCGAAGGCACTTAACCTGAGTCCAGTTCGAGCGAGGTCAAACTATCAAACTTTGATGGCGAAGGCACTTAGCATGGGTCCTAGTTTGAGCGAGATCGAAGTGTCAAACATTGATATCGAAGGCACTTGGCCTGAGTTACAGTTCGAGCGAGGTCGAACTATCAAACTTTGATTACGAAGGCACTTAGCCTGAGTCCTAGTTCGAGCGACGTCGAACTATCAAACTTCGACGGCGAAGGCATTTAGCCTGAGTCCCGGTCCGAGCGAGGTGGATTGTTCAAACTTTGATGACGAAGGCACTGAGGCTGAGTCCCAGTCCGAGCGAGGTCGAACTGTCAAACTTTGATGGCGAATGCTCTTAGCCTGAGTCCCAGTTCGAGCGAGGTTGAACTATCAAACTTTGATGCCGAAGGCACTTAGATTGAGTCCCAGTTCGAGCAAGGTAGAACTGTCAAACTTTGATGGCGAAGGCACTTGGCCTAAGTCCCAGTTCGAGCGAGGTTGAACTTATCAAACTTCGACGGCGAAGGCATTTATCCTAAGTCCCAGTTCGAGTGAGGTCGAACTTATCCAACTTCGATAGTGAAGGCGCTTAGCCTTAGTCCTAGTTCGAGCAAGGTGGAACTGTCAAAATTTGATGGTGAAGGCACTTAGCTTGAGTCCCAGTTCGAGTGAGGTCGAACTGTTAAACTTTAATGGCGAAGGCACTTAGCCTGTGTCCCAGTTCGAGCGAGGTCGAACTGTCAAACTTTGATGGAGAAGGAACTTAGCCTAAGTCCCAGTTCGAGCGAGGTCGAACTGTCAAGCTTTGATGGCGAAGGCACTTAGCTTGAGTCCCAGCTCGAGCGATCTTGAACTATCCAACTTTGATGGCGAAGGCACTTGGCCTGAGTCCCAGTTCGAGCGAGGTCGAACTGACAAACTTTGATGGTGAAGGCACTTGGCCTGAGTCCCTGTTCGAGCGAAGTCGAACTATCAAACTTTGATGGCGAAGGCACTTAGCGCGAGTCCCAATTTGATCGAGGTCGAACTGTCAAACTTTGATGATGAAGGCACTTAGCCAAGTCCCAGTTCGAGCGAGGTCGAACTGTCAAACTTTGATGGCGAAGGCACTTAGCCTGAGTCCCAGTCCAAGCAAGGTCGAACTGTCAAACTTTGATGGTGAAGGAACTTAGCCTGAGTCCCAGTCCAAGCGAGGTCAAACAGTCAAACTTTGATGGCGAAGGCACTTAGCCTGAGTCCTAGTCCGAGCGAGGTGGATTTGTCAAACTTTAATGGTGAAGGCACGCAGACTGAGTCCCAGTTCGAGGGAGGTGGAACTGTCAAACTTTGATGGCGAAGGCACTTAGCTTGAGTCCCAGTTCGAGCGAGGTCGAGCAGTCAAACTTTGATGGCGAAGGCACTCAGCCTGCGTCCCAGTTCGAGCGAGGTCAAACTGTCAAACTTTGATGGAGAAGGCACTTAGCCTGAGTCCAAGTTCGAGCGAGGTCGAACTGTCAAGCTTTGATGGTGAAGGCACTTAGCCTAATTCCCAGTCCGAGGTGGTTGAACTGTCAAAGTTTGATGGAGAAGGCACTTATCCTGAGTCCTAGTCCGAGCGAGGTGGATTTGTCAAACTTTGATGGAGAAGGCACTTAACCTGAGTTCCAGTTCGAGCGAGGTCGAACTATCAAAATTTAATGGCGAAGGCACTTAGCATGAGTTCTAGTTCCAGCAAGGTCGAACTGTCAAACTTTGATAGCGAAGGCACTTGGCCTGAGTCCCAGTTCGAGTGAGGACGAACTATCAAACTTTGATGGCGAAGGCACTTATCTTGAGTCCCTGTCCGAGCGAGGTCGTACTGTCAAACTTTGATGGCGAAGGCACTTAGCCGAGTCCCAGTAAGAGCGAGGTCGAGCTGTCAAACTTTGATGGCGAAGGCACTTAGCCTGTGTCCCAGGTCGAGCGAGGTCGAACTGTCAAACTTTGATGGAGAAGGCACTTAGCCTGAGTCCAAGTTCGAGCGAGGTCGAACTGTCAAACTTTAATGGCGAAGGCACTTAGCCTGAGTCTCAGTTCGATCGACGTTGAACTATCAAACTTCGACGGCGAAGGCATTTAGCCCGAGTCCAAGTACGAGCGAGGTTGATTTGTCAAACTTTGATGACGAAGGCACTTAGCCTGAGTCTCAGTTCGATCGACGTTGAACTATCAAACTTCGACGGCGAAGGCATTTAGCCCGAGTCCAAGTACGAGCGAGGTTGATTTGTCAAACTTTGATGACGAAGGCACTTAGCCTGAGTCCCAGTTCGAGCGAGGACGAACTATCAAACTTTGATGGAGAAGGCACTTAGCCTGAGTCCAAGTTCGAGCGAGGTCGAACTGTCAAGATTTGCTGGTGAAGGCACTTAGCCTGAGTCCCAGTTCGATCGACGTTGAACTATCAAACTTCGACGGCGAAGGCATTTAGCCCGAGTCCCAGTACGAGCGAGGTTGATTTGTCAAACTTTGATGACGAAGGAACTTAGCCTGAGTCCCAGCCCGAGCGAGGTCGAACTGTCAAACTTTGATGGCGAATGCACTTAGCCTGAGTCCCAGTCCGAACGAGGTTGAACTGTCAAACTTTACGGAGAAGGCACTTAGCTTGAGTCCTAGTTCAAGCGAGGTCGAACTTTGATGGCGAAGGCACTTGGCCTAAGTCCTAGTTCGAGCGAGGTCGAACTTATCAAACTTCGACGGCGAAGGCATTTATCCTGAGTCCCAGTTCGAGTGAGGTCGAACTTATCCAACTTTCATGGTGAAGGCGCTTAGCCTTAGTCCCAGTTCGAGAAAGGTCGAAATGTCAAACTTTGATGGCGAAGGAATTTAGCCTGAGTCCCAGTTCGAGCAAGGTCGATTTATCAAACTTTAATGGCGAAGGCACTTAGCCTGTGTCCAAGTTCGAGTGAGGTCGAACAGTCAAACTTTGGTGGAGAAGGCACTTAGCCTGAGTCCTAGTTCGAGCGAGGTCGAACTGTCAAGCTTTGATGGCGAAGGCACTTAGCCTGAGTCCCAGTTCGAGCGACGTCGAATTATCAAAGTTGATGGCAAAGGCACTTAGCCTGAGTCCCAGTTCGAGCGATGTCGAATTATCAAAGTTGATGGCGAAGGCACTTGGCTGAGCCCCAGTTCGAGCGAGGTCGAACTGACAAACTTTGATGGTGAAGGCACTTGGCCTGAGTCCCTGTTCGAGCGAGGTCAAACTATCAAACTTTGATGGCGAAGGCACTTAGCATGAGTCCCAGTCCGAGCGAGGTCGAACTGTCAAACTTTGATGATGAAGGCACTTAGCTGAGTACCAGTTCGAGCGAGGTCGAACTGTTAAAGTTTGGCGAAGGCACTTAACATGAGTCCTAGTTCGAGCGAGCTCGAACAGTCAAACTGTGATAGCGAAGGCACTTGGCCCAAGTCCCAGTTCGAGCGAGGTCGAATTGTCAAACTTTGATGGCGAAGGCACTTAGCCTGGCTCCCAGTTCGAGCGAGGTCGAACTGTCAAACTTTGATGGCGAAGGCACTTAGCCTGAGTTCCAGTTTGAGCGAGGTCGAACTATCAAATTTTGATGGCGAAGGCACTTATCCTGAGCCCCAGTCCGATCGAAGTCGAACTGTCAAACTCTGATGGCGAAGGCACTTAGCCCTAGTCCCTCTTCGAGCGAGGTCGAACTATAAAACTTTGATATCGAAGGCACTTAGCCGAGTCCTAGTTCGAGCTTGGTCGAACTGTCAATCTTTGATGGCGAAGGCACTTAGCTTGAGTCTTAGTTCGAGTGAGGTGGATTTGGCAAACTTTGATGGCGAAGGCACTTAGCCTGAAGTCCCTGTTCGAGCGAGGTGAAACTGTCAAACATTGATGGTGAAGGCACTTAGCCTGAGTCCATGTCCGAGTGAGGTCGAACTGTTAAACTTTGATGGCGAAGGCACTTAGCCTAAATCCCAGTTCAAGCGAGGTCGAACAGTCAAACTTTGATGGCGAAGGCACTTAGCCTGAAGTCCCTGTTTGAGCGAGGTGAACCTGTCAAACATTGATGGTGAAGGCACTTAGCCTGAGTCCCTGTCCGAGCGAGGTCGAACTGTCAAACTTTGATGGCGAAGGCACGTAGCCTGAATCCTAGTTCAAGCGAGGTTGAACAGTCAAACTTTGATGGCGAAGGCACTTAGCCTGAAGTCCCTGTTCGAGCGAGGTGAAACTGTCAAACATTGATGGTGAAGGCACTTAGCCTGAGTCCCTGTCCAAGCAAGGTCGAACTGTCAAACTTTGATGGCGAATGCAGTTAGCTTGAATCGCAGTTCAAGCGAGGTCGAACTGTCAAACTTTGATGGCGAAACCAGTTGTCCTAAGTCCTAGTTTGAGTGAGGTCGACCAATCAAACTTTTATGGCGAAGGCATTTAGCCTGAGTCCTAGTCCGAGCAAGGTCGAACTATCAAACTTTGATGGAGAAGGCACTTAGCCTGATTCCCAGTTCGAGCGAGGTCGATCTGTCAAACTATGATGGCGAAGGCACTTAGCCTGAGTCCCAGTTCGAGCGAGGTCGAACTGTCAAACTTTGATGGTGAAGGCACTTAGCCTGAGTCCCAGTTCGAGCGAGGTCGAACTGTCAAACTTTGATGGTGAAGGCACTTAGCCTGAGTCCTAGTTCGAACGAGGTCAAACCATAAAACTTTGACGGCAAAGGCATTTTGCCTGAGTACCAGTTCGAGCGAGGTCGAACTGTAAAACTTTGATGGCGAAGGCACTTAGCCAGAGTCCTAGTTCGATCGAGGTCGAACTTTCAAACTTTGATGATGAAGGCACTTGGCCTGAGTCCCAGTTCGATCGAGGTCGAACTGTCAAACTTTTATGGCGAAGGCACTTCGACTGAGTCCTAGTTCGAGTGAGGTTGAACTGTCAAACTTTGATGGCGAAGGCACTTAGCCGAGTCCCAGTTTGAGCGAGGTCGAGCTGTCAAACTTTGATGGCGAAGGCACTTAGCCTGTGTCCCTGGTCGAGCGAGGTCGAACTGTCAAACTTTGATGGAGAAGGCACTTAGCCTGAGTCCAAGTTCGAGCGAGGTCGAACTGTCAAGATTTGCTGGTGAAGGCACATAGCCTGAGTCCCAGTTCGATCTACGTCGAACTATCAAACTTCGACGGTGAAGGCATTTAGCCCGAGTCCCAGTCCGAGCGAGGTGGATTTGTCAAACTTTGATGACGAAGGAACTTAGCCTGAGTCCCAGTCCGAGCGAGGTCGAACTGTCAAACTTTAATGGCGAATGCACTTAGCCTGAGTCCCAGTCCGAGCGAGGTTGAACTATCAAACTTTGATGGAGAAGGCACTTAGCTTGAGTCCCAGTTTGAGCGAGGTCGAACTATCAAACTTTAATGGCGAAGGCACTTAGCCTGTGTCCCAGTTCGAGTGAGGTCGAACAGTCAAACTTTGATGGAGAAGGCACTTAGCCTGAGTCCCAGTTTGAGTGAGGTCGAACTGTCAAGCTTTGATGGCGAAGGCACTTAGCCTGAGTCCCAGTTCAAGCGACGTCGAATTATCAAACATTGATGGCGAAGGCACTTAGCTTGAGTCCCAGTTCGAGCGAGGTCGAACTGACAAACTTTGATGGTGAAGGAACTTGGCTTGAGTCCCGGTTCGAGCGAGGTCAAACTCTCAAAATTTGATGGCGAAGGCACTTAGCATGAGTCCCAGTCCGAGCGAGGTCGAACTGTCAAACTTTGATGATGAAGGCACTTAGCCGAGTCCCTGTTCGAGCGGGGTCGAACTGTTAAAGTTTGGCGAAGGCACTTTGCATGAGTCCTAGTTCGAGCGAGGTCGAACAGTCAAACTGTGATAGCGAAGGCACTTGGCCTAAGTCCCAGTTCGAGCGAGGTCGAATTGTCAAACTTTGATGGCAAAGACACTTAGCCTGACTCCCAGTTCGAGCGAGGTCGAACTGTCAAACTTTGATGGCGAAGGCACTTAGCCTGAGTTCCAGTTTGATCGAGGTCGAACTATCAAACTTTGATGGCGAAGGCACTTAGCCGGAGTTCCAGTTTGAGCGAGGTCGAACTATCAAACTTTGATGGCGAAGGCACTTAGCCTGAGTCCCAGTCCGGTCGAAGTCGAACTGTCAAACTTTGATGGCGAAGGCACTTAGCCTGAGTCCCTCTTCGAGCGAGGTCAACTATAAAACTTTGATATCGAAGGCACTTAGCCGAGTCCTAGTTCTAGCGAGGTCGAACTATCAATCTTTGATGGCGAAGGCACTTAGCTTGAGTCTTAGTTCGAGTGAGGTGGATTTGTCAAACTTTGATGGCGAAGGCACTTAGCCTGAAGTCCCTGTTCGAGCGAGGTGAAACTGTCAAACATTGATGGTGAAGGCACTTAGCCTGAGTCCCTGTCCGAGTGAGGTCGAACTGTTAAACTTTGATGGCGAAGGCACTTAGCCTTAATCCCAGTTCAAGCGAGGTCGAACAGTCAAACTTTGATGGCGAAGGCACTTAGCCTGAAGTCCCTGTTCGAGCGAGGTGAAACTGTCAAACATTGATGGTGAAGGCACTTAACCTGTGTCCCTGTTCGAGCGAGGTCGAACTGTCAAACTTTGATGGCGAAGGCACTTAGCCTGAATCCCAGTTCAAACGAGATCGAACAGTCAAACTTTGATGGCGAAGGCACTTAGCCTGAAGTCCCTATTCGAGCGAGGTGAAACTGTCAAACATTGATGGTGAAGGCACCTAGCCTGAGTCCCTGTCCGAGCAAGGTCGAATTGTCAAACTTTGATGGCGAAGGCACTTAGCTTGAATCGCAGTTCAAGCGAGGTCGAACTGTCAAACTTTGATGGCGAAACCACTTGTCCTGAGTCCTAGTTCGAGTGAGGTCGACCAATCAAACTTTTATGACGAAGGCATTTAGCCTGAGTCCTAGTCCGAGCAAGGTTGAACTATCAAACTTTGATGGAGAAGGCACTTAGCCTGATTCCCTGTTCGAGCGAGGTCGAACTGTCAAACTATGATGGCGAAGGCACTTAGCCTGAGTCCCAGTTCGAGCGAGGTTGAACTGTCAAACTTTGATGGTGAAGGCACTTAGCCTGAGTCCTAGTTCGAACGAGGTCGAACTGTAAAACTTTGATGGCGAAGGCACTTCGCCTGAGTACCAGTTCGAGCGAGGTCGAACTGTAAAACTTTGATGGCGAAGGCACTTAGCTAGAGTCCCAGTTCGATCGAGGTCGAACTTTCAAACTTTGATGATGAAGGCACTTGGCCTGAGTCCCAGTACGATCGAGGTCGAACGGTCAAACTTTTATGGCGAAGGCACTTCAACTGAGTCCTAGTTCGAGTGATATTTAACTATCAAACTTTGATGGCGAACGCACTTAGCCTGAGTCCCAGTTCGAGCGAGGTCGAACTATCAAACTTTGATGGCGAAGGAACTTAACCTAAGTCCTAGTCCTATTGAGGTTGAACTGTTAAACTTTGATGGCGAAGGGACTTAGCATGAGTCCTAGTTCGAGCGAGGTCGAACTGTCAAACTTTGATGGAGAAGGCACTTAGCTTGAGTCCCAGTTCGAGCGAGGTCAAACTGTCAAGCTTTGATGGCGAAGGCACTTAGCCTGAATCCCAGTTCGTGCGACGTCGAACTATTAAACTTTGATGGCGAAGGCACTTGGCCTGAGTACCCGTTCGAGCGAGGTCGAACTGTCAAACTTTGATTGCGAAGGCACTTAGCCTGAGTCCCAGTTCGATCAAGGTCGAACTGTCAAACTTTGATGGCGAAGGCACTTGGCCTGAGTCCCTGTTCGAGCGAGGTCGAACTGTCAAACTTTGATGGCGAAGGCACTTCGACTAAGTCCTAGTTCGAGCGTGGTCGAATTGTCAAACTTTGATGGTGAACGCACTTAGCCTGAGTCCCAGTTTGAGCGAGGTCGAACTACCAAACTTTGATGGCGAAGGCATTTAGACTGAGTCCCTGTTCGAGTGAGGTCGAACTTATCCAACTTCGATGGTGAAGGCGCTTAGCCTTAGTCCATGTTTGAGCAAGGTCGAACTGTCAAAATTCGATGGCGAAGCCACTTAGCCTAAGTCCCAGTTTGAGCGAGGTCTAGCTGTCAAACTTTGATGGCGAAGGCACTTAGCCTGTGTCCCAGTTCGAGCGAGGTCGAATTGTCAAACATTGACGGAGAAGGCACTTAGCCTGAGTGCCTGTTCGAGCGAGGTCGAACTGTCAAGCTTTGATGGCGAAGCCACTTATCCTGAGTTCCAGTTCGAGCGACATCGAACTATCAAACTTTGATAGCGAAGGCACTTGGCCTGAGTCCCAGTTCGAGCGAGGTCGAACTGCTAAACATTGATGGTGAAGGCACTCTGCCTGAGTCCCAGTTCGAGCGAGGTCGAACTGTCAAACTTTGATGGCGAAGGCATTTTGCCTAAGTCCCAGTTCGAGCGAGGTCGAACTGTAAAACTTTGATGGCGAAGGCACTTAGCTTGAGTCGTAGTCCGAGCGAGGTGGATTTTTCAAACTTTGATGGTGAAGGCACTTAGCCTAAGTCCAGTTCGAGCGAGGTGGAACTTTCAAACTTTGATGGCGAAGGCACTTAGCCTGAGTCCCAACTCGAGCGAGGTCGAGCTGTCAAACTTTGATGGCGAAGGCACTTAGCCCGTGTCCCAGTTCAAGCGAGGTCAAACTGTCAAACTTTGATGGAGAAGGCACTTAGGCTGAGTCCAAGTTCGAGCGAGGTCGAACTGTCAAGCTTTGATGGTGAAGGCACTTAGCTTGAGTCCCAGTCCGAGCGAGGTTAAACTGTCAAACTTTGATGGCGAAGGCACTTAGACTGAGTCCTAGTCCGAGCGAGGTGGATTTGTCAAACTTTGATGGAGAAGGCACTTAGCCTGAGTTCCAGTTCGAGCGAGTTCGAACTGTCAAGATTTGATGACGAAGGCACTTAGCCTGAGTCCAGTTCGAGCGAGGTCGAACTATCAAACTTTGATGGCGAAGGCACTTAGCCTGAGTCCTAGTTCGAGCGAGGTCGAACTATCAAACTTTGATGGTGAAGGCACTTGGCCTGAGTCCCAGTTCGAGCGAGGTCGAACTACCAAACTTTGATGGCGAAGGAACTTAGCCTGAGTCCCAGTCCGAGCGAGGTCGTACAGTCAAACTTTGATGGCGAAGGCACTTAGCTGAGTCCCAGTTCGAGCGAGGTCGAGCTGTCAAACTTTGATAGCGAAGGCACATAGACTGTGTCCCAGTTCGAGCGAGGTCGAAGTGTCAAACTTTGATGGAGAAGGCACTTAGCCTGAGTCCAAGTTCGAGCGAGGTCGAACTTCCAAGCTTTGATGGCGAAGGCACTTGGCTTGAGTCCCGGTTCGAGCGATGTCGAACTATCAAACGTCGACGACGAAGGCATTTAGCCCAAGTCCCAGTCCGAGCGAGGTGAATTTTTCAAACTTTGATGACGAAGGTACTTAGCCTGAGTCCCAGTCCGAGCGAGGTCGAACTGTCAAACTTTGATGGCGAATGCACTTAGCCTGACTCCCAGTCCGAGCAAGGTTGAACTGTCAAACTTTGATGGCGAAGGCACATAGCTTGAGTCCCAGTTTGAGCGAGGTCGAACTATCAAACTTTGATGGCGAAGGCACTTGGCCTAAGTCCCAGTTCGAGCGAGGTCGAACTTATCAAACTTCGATGGCGAAGGCATTTATCCTGAGTCCCAGTTCGAGTGAGGTCGAACTTATCCAACTTCGATGATTAAGGTGCTTAGCCTTAGTCCTAGTTCGAGCAAGGTCGAACTGTCAAACTTTAATGGCGAAGGCACTTAGCCTGAGTCCCAGTTCGAGCGAGTTCGAAATGTCTAACTTTAATGGCGAAAGCACTTAGCCTGTGTCCCAGTTCGAAGGAGGTCGAACTGTCAAACTTTGATGGAGAAGGCACTTAGCCTGAGTCCTAGTTCGAGCGAGTTCGAACTGTCAAGCTTTGATGGCCAAGGCACTTAGCCTGAGTCCCAGTTCGAGCGACTTCAAACTATCAAACTTTGATGGCGAAGGCACTTGGCCTGAGTCCGAGTTCAAGCGAGGTCGAACTGACAAACTTTAATGGTGAAAATACTTGGCCTGAGTCCCAGTTCGAGCGAGGTCGAACTATCAAACTTTAATGGCGAAGGCACTTAGCATGAGTCCCTGTCCGAGCGAGGTCGAACTGTCAAACTTTGATGATGAAGTCACTTAGCTGAGACCCAGTTCGAGCGAGGTCAAACTATTAAACTTTGATGGTGAAGGCACTTAGCATGAGTCCCAGTTCGAGCAAGGTCGAACGGTCAAACTGTGATGGCGAAGGCACTTGGCCTAAGTCCTAGTTCGAGCGAGGTCGAACTATCAAACTTTGATAGCGAAGGCACTTAGCCTGATTCCCAGTTCGAGCGAGGTTGAAATGTCAAACTTTGATGGCGAAGGCACTTAGCCTGAGTTCCAGTTTGAGCGAAGTCGAACTATCAAACTTTGATGGCGAAGGCACTTAGCCAGAGTCCCAGTTCGATTGACGTCGAACTGTCAAACTTTGATTGAGAAGGCACTTAGCCTGAGTCCCTCTTCGAGCGAGGTTGAACTGTCAAACTTTGATAGCGAATGCACTTAGCCGAGTCCAAGTTCGAGCGAGGTCGAACTGTCAATCTTTGATGGCGAAGGCACTTAGCTTGAGTCCTAGTCCGAGTGAGGTGGATTTGTCAAACTTTGATGGCGAAGGCACTTAGCCTGAAGTCCCTGTTCGAGCGAGGTGAAACTGTCAAACATTGATGGCGAAGGCACTTAGCTTGAGTCCCAGACCGAGTGAGGTCGAACTGTCAAAGTTTAATGACGAAGGCACTTAGCCTGAGTCCTAGTTTAAGTGAGGTCGAACTGTAAAACGTTGATGGCGAAATCACTTAGCCTGAGTCCCAGTTCGAGCGAGGTAGAACTGTTAAACTTTGACGGCGAAACCACTTGGCCTGAATGCTAGTTCGAGTGAGGTCAAACTCTCAAACTTTGATGGCGAAGGCATTTTGCCTGAGTTCTAGTCCGAGCAAGGTCGAACTATCAAACTTTGATGGAGAAGGCACTTAGCCTGATTCCCAGTTCAAGTGAGGTCGAACTGTCAAACTTTGATGGCGAAGGCACTTAGCTTGAGTCCCAGTTCGTGCGAGGTTGAACTGTCAAAATTTGATGGTGAAGGCGCTTACCTGAGTCCTAGTTCGAGGGAGGTCGAATTTTTCAAACTTTGATGGCGAAGGCGCTTAGCCTGAGTCCCAGGTCGAGCGAGGTCGAACTTATCAAATTTGATGGCAAAGTCGCTTAGCCTGAGTCCCAGTTCGAGCGAGGTTTAAATTATAAATCTTTGATGGCGAAGACACTTAGCCCGAGTCCCAGTTCCAGCGAGGTCGAACTTATCAAACTCTTGATGGCGAAGGCACTTAGACTGAGTCTCTGTTCGAGCGAGGACAAACTTATCCAACTTCGATGGTGAAAGCGCTTAGCCTTAGTCCCAGTTCGAGCAAGGTCGAACTGTCAAACTTTGATGGCGAAGGCACTTTGCCGGAGTCCCAGTTCGAGCGAGGTCGAACTGTCAAACTTTATTGGCGAACGCACTTAGCCTGAGTCCCAGTTCGAGTGAGGTCGAACTATCAAACTATGATGGTGAAGGAACTTAACCTGAGTCCCAGTCCTATTGAGGTCAAACTATTAAACTTTGATGGCGAAGGCACTTAGCATGAGTCCCAGTTCGAGCGAGGTCGAACTGTCAAACTTTGGTGGAGAAGGCACTTAACCTGAGTCCCAGTTCGAGCGAGGTCGAACTGTTAAGCTTTGATGGCGAAGGCGCTTAGCCTGAGTCCCAGTTCGAGCGATGTCGAACTATCAAACTTTGATGGCGAAGGCACTTGGCCTGAGTCTCAGTTCAAGCGAGGTCGAACTGTCAAACTTTGATGGTGAAGGCATTTGGCCTGAGTCCCAGTTCAAGCGAGGTCGAACTATCAAACTTTGATGGCGAAGCCACTTGGCCTGAGTCCCAGTTCGAGCGAGGTCGAACTGTCAAACTTTGATGGTGAAGGCACTTGGCTTGAGTCCCAGTTTGAGCGAGGTCGAACTATCAAACTTTGATGGCGAAGGCACTTAGCATGAGTCCCAGTCCGAGCGAGGTCGAACTGTCAAACTTTGATGGCGAAGGCACTTAGCCTGAGTCCCAGTTCGAGCGACGTCGAACTATCAAACTTTGATGGCGAAGGCACTTGGCCTCAGTCCTAGTTCGAGCGAGGTCGAACTATCAAACTTTGATGGCGAAGGCACTTAGCATGAGTCCCAGTCCGAGCGAGGTCGAACTGTCAAACTTTGATGGCGAAGGCACTTAGCCTGAGTCCCAGTTCGAGCGACGTCGAACTATCAAACTTTGATGGCGAAGGCACTTGGCCTCAGTCCTAGTTCGAGCGAGGTCGAACTATCAAACTTTGATGGCGAAGGCACTTAGCATGAGTCCCAGTCCGAGCGAGGTCGAACTGTCAAACTTTGATGGCGAAGGCACTTAGCCTGAGTCCCAGTTCGAGCGACGTCGAACTATCAAACTTTGATGGCGAAGGCACTTGGCCTCAGTCCTAGTTCGAGCGAGGTCGAACTATCAAACTTTGATGGCGAAGGCACTTAGCATGAGTCCCAGTCCGAGCGAGGTCGAACTATCAATCTTTGATGATGAAGGCACTTAGCCGAGACCCTGTTCGAGCAAGGTCGAATTGTCAAACTTTGATGGTGAAGGCACTTAGCCTGAGTCCCAGTCCAAGCGATGTAGAATTGTCCAACTTTGATGGCGAAGGCACTTAGCCCAAGTCCTTGTTCGAGCGAGGTTGAACTGTCCAACATTGATGGCGAAGGCACTTAGCCTGAGTCCCAGTCCGAGCGAGGTCGAACTGTCAAACTTTGATGGCAAAGGCACTTAGCCAGAGTCCCAATTCGAGCGAGGTCGAACTGTCAAACTTTGATGGAAAAGGAACTTAGCCTGAGTCCCAGTTCGAGTAAGGTCGAACTGTCAAACTTTGATGGCGAAGGCACTTAGTCTGAGTCGCAGTTCGAGCGAGGTCGAACTGTCTAACTTTAATGGCGAAGGCACTTAGCCTGTGTCCCAGTTCGAGGGAGGTCGAACTGTCAAACTTTGATGGAGAAGGTTCTTAGCCTGAGTCCCAGATCGAGCGAGGTCGAACTGTTAAGCTTTGATGGCGAATGCGCTTAGCCTGAGTCCTAGTTCAAGCGACGTCGAACTATCAAACTTTGATGGCGAAGGCACTTGGCCTGAGTCTCAGTTCGAGCGAGGTCAAACTGTCAAACTTTGATGGTGAAGGCACTTGGCCTGAGTCCCAGTTCAAGCGAGGTCGAACTATCAAACTTTGATGGCGAAGGCACTTGGCCTGAGTCCTGGTTCGAGCGAGGTCGAACTGTCAAACTTTGATGGTGAAGGCACTTGGCTTAAGTCCCAGTTCGAGCGAGGTCGACCTATCAAACTTTGATGGCGAAGGCACTTAGCATGAGTCCCAGTCCGAGCGAGGTCGAACTGTCAAACTTTGATGGCGAAGGCACTTAGCCTGAGTCCGAGTTTGAGGGACGTCGAACAATCAAACTTTGATGGCAAAGGCACTTGGCCTGAGTCCCAGTTCGAGCGAGGTCGAACTATCAAACTTTGATGGCGAAGGCACTTAGCATGAGTCCCAGTCCGAGCGAGGTCGAACTATCAATCTTTGATGAAGAAGGCACTTAGCCGAGACATTGTTCGAGCAAGGTCGAATTGTCAAACTTTGATGGCGAAGGCATTTAGCCTGAGTCCCAGTCCAAGCGAGGTAGAACTGTCCAACTTTGATGGCGAAGGCACTTAGCCCGAGTCCCAGTTCGAGCGAGGTTGAACTGTGCAACATTGATGGCGAAGGCACTTAGCATGAGTCCCAGTCCGAGCGGGGTCGAACTGTCAAACTTTGATGGCGAAGGCACTTAGCCCGAGTCCCAGTTTGAGCAAGGTCGAACTGTCAAACATTGATGGAAAAGGCACTTAGCCTGAGTCCCTGTTCGAGCGAGGTCGAACTGTCAAACTTTGATGGCGAAACCACTTGGCCTGAGTCCTAGTTCGAGTGAGGTCGAATTCTCAAACATTGATGGCGAAGGCATTTAGCCTGAGTCCTAGTCTGAGCAAGGTTGAACTGTCAAACTTTGATGGAGAAGGCACTTTGCCTGATTCCCAGTTCGAGCAAGGTCGATCTGTCAAATTTTGATGGCGAAGGCACTTAGCTTGAGTCCCAGTTCGAGCGAGGTCGAACTGTCAAACTTTGATGGTAAAGGCACTTAGCCTAAGTCCTAGTTCGAACGAGGTCGAACTGTAAAACTTTGATGGCGAAGGCACTTGGCCTGAGTACCAGTTCGAGTGAGGTCGAACTGTCAAACTTTGATGGCGAAGGCAATTATCATGAGTTTTAGTTCGAGCGAGGTCGAACTGTCAAACTTTGATGGCGAAGGCACTTGGCCTGAGTCCCAGTTCGAGCGAGGTCGAACTATCAAACTTTGATGGCGAAGGAACTTATCCTGAGACCCAGTCCGAGCGAGGTCGTACTGTCAAACTTTGATGGAGAAGGCACTTAGCCGAGTGCCAGTACGAGCGAGGTCGAGCTGTCAAACTTTGATGGAGAAGGCACTTAGCCTGAGTCCTAGTTCGAGCGAGGTCGAACTGTCAAGATTTGATGGCGAAGGCACTTAGCCTGAGTCCCAGTTCGAGCGACGTCGAACTTTCAAACTTCGATGGCGAAGGCATTTAGCCTGAGTCCCAGTCCGAGCGAGGTGGATTTGTCAAACTTTGATGACTAAAGCACTTAGTCTGATTCCCAGTCCGAGCGAGGTCGAGCTGTCAAACTTTGATGGCGAATGCACTTAGCCTGAGTCCCACTCCGAGCGAGGTTGAACTGTCAAACTTTGATGGCGAAGGCGCTTAGCTTGAGTCCCATTTCGAGCGAGGTCAAATTTTCAAACGTTATTGGCGAAGGCACTTGGCCTAAGTCCCAGTTCGATCGAGGTCGAACTTATGAAACTTCGACTGCGAAGGTATTTATCCTGAGTCCCAGTTCGAGTGAGGTTGAACTTATCCAACTTCAATGGTGAAGGCGCTTAGCCTTAGTCCCAGTTCGAGCAAGGTCAAACTGTCAAACTTTGATGGCAAAGGCACTTAGCCTGAGTCCCAGTTCGAGCGAGGTCGAACTGTCAAACTTTAATGGCGAAGGCACTTAGCCTGTGTCCCAGTTCGAGCGAGGCCGAACAGTCAAACTTTGATGGAGAAGGCACTTAGCCTGAGTCCCAGTTTGAGCGAGGTTGAACTGTCAAGCTTTGATGGCGAAGGCACTTAGCTTGAGTCCCAGTTCGAGCGACGTCGAACTATCAAACTTTGATGGCGAAGGCACTTGGCCTGAGTCCTAGTTCGAGCGAGGTCGAATTGACAAACATTGATGGTGAAGGCACTTGGCCTGAGTCCCAGTTCGGGCGAGGTCGAACTATCAAACTTTGATGGCGAAGGCACATAGCATGAGTCCCAGTCCGAGCGAGGTCGAAATGTCAAACTTTGATGATGAAGGTACTTAGCCAAGTCCCAGTTCGAGCGAGGTCGAACTGTTAAACTTTAGCGAATGCACTTAGCATGAGTCCCGGTTCGAGCGAGGTCGAACTGTCAAACTGTGATGGCGAAGGCACTTGGCCTAAGTCCCAGTTCGAGCGAGGTCGAACTCTCAAACTTTGATAGCGAAGGCACTTAGCTTGACTCCCAGTTCGAGCGACGTCGAACTGTCAAAATTTGATGGCGAAGGCACTTAGCCTGAGTTCCAGTTTGAGCGAGGTTGAACTATCAAACTTTGATGGCGAACGCACTTAGCCTGAGTCCCAGTCCGATCGAGGTCGAACTGTCAAACTTTGATGGCGAAGGCACTTAGCCTGAGTCCCTCTTCGAGCGAGGTCGAACTATAAAACTTTGATAACGAAGGCACTTAGCCGAGTCCTACTTCTTGCGAGATCGAACTGTCAATCTTTGGTGGCGAAGGCACTTAGCTTGAGTCCTAGTCCGAGTGATGTGGATTTGTCAAACTTTGATGGCGAAGGCACTTATCTTGAAGTCCCTGTTCGAGCGAGGTGAAACTGTCAAACATTGATGGCGAAGGAACTTAGCTTTAGTCCCTGTCCGAGCGAGGTCGAACTGTCAAACTTTGATGGTAAAGGCACTTAGCGTGAGTCCTAGTTCGTACGAGGTCGAACTGTAAAACTTTGATGGCGAAGGCACTTGGCCTGAGTACCAGTTCGAGCGAGGTCGAACAGTCAAACTTTGATGGCGAAGGCACTTAGTATGAGTTCTAGTTCGAGCGAGGTCGAACTGTCAAACTTTGATGGCGAAGGCAATTGGCCTGAGTCCCACTTCAAGCGAGGTCGAACTATCAAACATTGATGGCGAAGGCACTTAGCCTGAGTCCCAATCCGAGCGAGATCGTACTGTCAAACTTTGATGGCGAAGGCACTTAGCCGAGTCCCAGTTCGAGCGAGGTCGAGCTGTCAAACTTTGATGGTGAAGGCACTTAGCCTGTGTCCCAGTTCGAGCGAGGTCGAACTGTCAAACTTTGATGGAGAAGGCACTTAGCCCGAGTCCAAGTTCGTGCGAGGTCAAACTTTCAAGATTTGATGGCGAAGGCACTTAGCCTGAGTCCAAGTTCGAGTGACGTTGAACTATCAAACTTCGACGGCGAAGGCATTTAGCCTTGTCCCAGTCCGAGCGAGGTGGATTTGTCAAACTTTGATGATGAAGGCACTTAGCCTGAGTCCCAGTCCGAGCGAGGTCGAACTGTCAAATTTTGATGGCGAATGCACTTAGCCTGAGTCCCAGTCCGAGCGAGGTTGAACTGTCAAACTTTGATGGCGAAGGCACTTAGCTTGAGTCCCAGTTCGAGTGAGGTCGAATTTTCAAACTTTGATGGCGAAGGCACTTTTCCTAAGTCCCAGTTCGAGCGAGGTCGAACTTATCAAACTTCGACGGCGAAGGCATTTATCCTGAGTCCCAGTTCGAGTGAGGTAGAACTTATCCATCTTCGATTGTGAAGGCGCTTAGCCTTATACCCAGTTGGAGCACGGTCGAACTGTCAAACTTTGATGGCAAAGGCAGTTAGCCTGAGTCCCCGTTCGAGCGAGGTTGAACTGTCAAACTTTAATGGCGAAGGCACTTAGCCTTGTCCCAATTCGAGCGAGTTCGAACTGTCAAACTTTGATGGAGAAGGCACTTAGCCTGAGTCCCAGTTCGAGCGAGGTTGAACTGTCAAGCTTTATGGAGAAGGCACTTAGCCTGAGTCCCAGTTCGAGCGAAGTCGAACTATCAAACTTTGATGGTGAAGGCACTTGGCCTGAGTCCCAGTTCGAGCGAGGTCGAACTATCAAGCTTTGATGGCGAAGAAACTTAGCATGAGTCCCAGTCCGATTGAGGTCGAACTGTCAAACTTTGATGGCGAAGGCACTTAGCCTGAGTCCCTCTTCGAGCGAGGTCGAACTATAAAACATTGATAGCGAAGGAACTTAGCTGAGTCCTAGTTCAAGCGAGGTCGAACTGTCAATCTTTGTTGGCGAAGGCACTTAGCTTGAGTCCTAGTCCGAGTGAGGTGGATTTGTCAAACTTTGACGGCGAAGTCACATA
The DNA here is from genome assembly GCA_026770625.1 of Nicotiana glauca. Lineage (NCBI taxonomy): Eukaryota > Viridiplantae > Streptophyta > Magnoliopsida > Solanales > Solanaceae > Nicotiana > Nicotiana glauca. The sequence goes on along the minus strand of MDKF010187885.1, from coordinate 21,271 downwards.
GCCTGAACTCCCTGTTCGAGCGAGGTGAAACTGTCAAACATTGATGGCGAAGGTACTTAGCCTGAGTCACTGTCCGAGCGAGGTCGAACTGTCAAACTTTGATGGCGAAGGCACTTAGCCTGAATCCCAGTTCAAGCGAGGTCGAACTATCAAACTTTGATGGCGAAGGCACTTAGCCTGAGTCCCAGTTCGAGCGAGGTCGAACTGCCAACTTTTGATGGCGAAACCACTTGGCCTGAGTCCTAGTCCGAGTGAGGTCGAACTCTCAAACTTTGATGGCAAAGGCATTTAGCCTGAGTCCTAGTCCGAGCAAGGTCGAACTATCAAACTTTGATGGAGAAGGCACTTAGCCTGATTCCCAGTTCGAGCGAGGTCGAACTGTCAATCTTTGATGGCGAAGGCACTTAGCTTGAGTCCTAGTTCGAGTGAGGTGGATTTGTCAAACTTTGATGGCAAAGTCACATAGCCTGAACTCCCTGTTCGAGCGAGGTGAAACTGTCAAACATTCATGGCGAAGGTACTTAGCCTGAGTCACTGTGCGAGCGAGGTCGAACTGTAAAACTTTGATGGCGAAGGCACTTGGCCTAAGTTCCAGTTCGTACGAGGTCGAACTGTCAAACTTTGATGGCGAAGGCACTTAGCCTGAGTCCCAGTTCGAGCGAGGTCGAACTGCCAACCTTTGATGGAGAAACCACTTGGCCTGAGTCCTAGTTCGAGTGAGGTCGAACTCTCAAACTTTGATGGCGAAGGCATTTAGCTTGAGTCCTAGTCCAAGCAAGGTCGAACTATCAAGCTTTGATGGAGAAGGCACTTAGCCTGATTCCCAGTTCGAGCGAGGTCGAATTGTCAAACTATGATGGCGAAGGAACTTAGCCTGAGTCCTAGTTCGAACGAGGTCGAACTGTAAAACTTTGATGGCGAAGGCACTTGGCTTGAGTACCAGTTCGAGCGAGGTCGAACTGTCAAACTTTGATGGCGAAGGCACTTAGCCTGAGTCCCAGTTCGATCCTGGTCCAACTTTCAAACTTTGATGATGTAGGAACTTAGCCTGAGTCCCAGTTCGAGCGAGGTCGATTTGTCAAACTTTTATGGCGAAGGCACTTCGACTGAGTCCTAGTTCGAGCGAGGTCGGACTGTCAAACTTTGATGGCGAACGCACTTAGCCTGAGTCCCACTTTGAGCGAGGTCGAACTATCTAAATTTGATGGCGAAGGAACTTAACCTGAGTCCCAGTCCTATTGAGGTCGAACTGTTAAACTTTGAGGGCGAAGGCACTTAGAATGAGTCCCAGTTCGAGCGAGGTCGAACTTTCAAACTTTGATGGAGAAGGCACTTATCCTAAGTCCTAGTTCGAGCGGCGTCGAACTATCAAACTTTGATGGCGAAGGCACTTGGCCTGAGTTCCAGTTCGATCTAGGTCGAACTGTCAAACTTTGATGGCGAAGGCACTTAGCCTGAGTCCCAGTTCGAGCGAGGTCGATCTGTCAAACTTTGATGGCGAAGGCACTTCGACTGAGTCCTAGTTCGAGCAAGGTTGAACTGTCAAACTTTGATGGCGAACACACTTAGCCTGAGTCCTAGTTCGAGCAAGGTCGAACTATCTAACTTTGATGGCGAAGGCATTTAGCCTGAGTCCCTGTTCGAGTGAGGTCAAACTTATCCAACTTCGATGTTGAAGGCTCTTAGCCTTAGTCCCAGATCGAGCAAGGTCAAACTGTCAAAATTTTATCGCGAAGGCACTTAGCCTAATTCTCAATTCGAGCGAGGTCGAGCTGTCAAACTTTGATGGCGAAGGCACTTAGCCTATGTCCCAATTCGAGCGAGGTCGAACTATCAAACTTTGATGGAGAAGGCACTTAGCCTGAGTCCCTGTTCGAGCGAGGTCGAACTGTCAAGCTTTGATGGCGAAGCCACTTATACTGAGTCCCAGTTCGAGCGACGTCGAACTATCAAACTTTGATAGCGAAGGCACTTGGCCTGAGTCCCAGTTCAAGCGTGGTCGAACTGTCAAACTTTGATGGCGAAGGCACTTGGCCTGAGTCCCAGTTCGAGCGAGGTTGAACTATACAACTTTGATGGCGAAGGCCCTTAGCCTGAGTCCCAGTCCGAGCTAGGTCGAACTGTCAAACTTTATTGATGAAGGCACATAGCCGAGTCCCAGTTCGAGCGAGGTCGAACTGTCAAACTTTTATGGCGAAGGCACTTATCTTGAGTCCTAGTCCGAGCGAGGTCGAACTGTCAAACTTTGATAGCAAATATACTTAGCCTGAGTCCTAGTTCGAGCGAGGTCGAACTGTCAAACATTGATGGCGAAGGCACTCAGCCTGAGTCCCAGTTCGAGCGAGGTCGAACTGTCAAACTTTGATGCCGAAGGCATTCAGCCTAAGTCCCAGTTCAAGCGAGGTTGAAATGTCAAACTTTGATGGCGAAGGCACTTAGCCTGAGTCATAGTCCGAGCGAGGTCGATTTGTCAAACTGTGATGAAGAAGGCACTTAGGCTGAGTCCAAGTTCGATTGAGGTCGAACTGTCAAGCTTTGACAGTGAAGGCACTTAGCTTGAGTCCCAGTCCGAGCGAGGTTGAACTGTCAAACTTTGATGGCGAAGGCACTCAGCCTGAGTCCTAGTCCGAGCGAGGTGGATTTGTCAAACTTTGATGGAGAAGGCACTTAGCCTGAGTTGCAGTTCAAGCGAGGTCGAACTGTCAAGATTTGATGGCGAAGGCACTTAGCCTGAGTCCAGTTCGAGCGAGGTCGAACTATAAAACTTTGATGGCAAAGGCACTTAGCCTGAGTCCTATTTCGAGCGAGGTCGAATTGTAAAACTTTGATGGCGAAGGCACTTGTCCTGAGTCCCAGTTCGAGCGAGGTCGAACTATCAAACTTTGATGGCGAAGGCACTTGGCCTGAGTTCCAGTTCGAGCGAGGTCGAACTGTCAAACTTTGATGGCGAAGGCACTTAGCCTGAGTCCCAGTTCGATCAAGGTTGAACTGTCAAACTTTGATGGCGAAGGCACTTGGCCTGAGTCCCAATTCGAGCGAGGTCGATCTGTCAAACTTTGATGGCGAAGGCACTTCGACTGGTTCCTAGTTTGAGCGAGGTCGAACTGTCAAACTTTGATGGCGAACACACTTAGCCTGAGTCCTAGTTCGATCAAGGTCGAACTACCTAACTTTGATGGCGAAGGCATTTAGCCCGAGTCCCTGTTCGAGTGAGGTCAAACTTATCCAACTTCGATGTTGAAGGCTCTTAGCCTTAGTCCCAGATCGAGCAAGGTCAAACTGTCAAAATTTTATCGCGAAGGCACTTAGCCTAATTCTCAGTTCGAGCGAGGTCGAGCTGTTAAAATTTGATGGCAAAGGCACTTAGCCTGTGTCCCAGTTCGAGCGAGGTCGAACTATCAAACTTTGATGGAGAAGGCACTTAGCCTGAGTCCCTGTTCGAGCGAGGTCGAACTGTCAAGCTTTGATGGCGAAGCCACTTATACTGAGTCCCAGTTCGAGCGACGTCGAAATATCAAACTTTGATAGCGAAGGAACTTGGCATGAGTCCCAGTTCGAGCGAGGTCGAACTGTCAAACTTTGATGGTGAAGGCACTTGGCCTGAGTCCCAGTTCGAGCGAGGTTGAACAATACAACTTTGATGGCGAAGGCACTTAGCCTGAGTCCCAGTCCGAGCAAGGTCGAGTTGTCAAACTTTGATGATGAAGGCACATAGCCGAGTCCTAGTTCGAGCGAGGTCGAACTGTCAAACTTTTATGGCGAAGGCACTTATCTTGAGTCCTAGTCCGAGCGAGTCGAACTGTCAAACTTTGATAGCAAAGATACTTAGCCTGAGTCCTAGTTCGAGCGAGGTTGAACTGTCAAACATAGATGGCGAAGGCACTCAGCCTGAGTCCCAGTTCGAGCGAGGTCGAACTGTCAAACTTTGATGCCGAAGGCATTTAGCCTAAGTCCCAGTTCAAGCGAGGTCGAAATGTCAAACTTTGATGTTGAAGGCGCTTAGCCTGAGTCGTAGTCCGAGCGAGGTCGATTTGTCAAACTATGATGAAGAAGGCACTTAGGCTGAGTCCAAGTTCGATTGAGGTCGAACTGTCAAGCTTTGACAGTGAAGGCACTTAGCTTGAGTCCCAGTCCGAGCGAGGTTGAACTGTCAAACTTTGATGGCGAAGGCACTTAGACTGAGCCCTAGTCCGAGCGTGGTGGATTTGTCAAACTTTGATGGAGAAGGCACTAAGACTGTGTTGCAGTTCGAGCGAGGTCGAACTGTCAAGATTTGATGGCGAAGGCACTTAGCTTGAGTCCAGTTCGAGCGAGGTCGAACTATAAGACTTTGATGGCAAAGGCACTTAGCCTGAGTCCTATTTCGAGCGAGGTCGAACTGTAAAACTTTGATGGCGAAGGCACTTGGCCTGAGTCCCAGTTCGAGCGAGGTCGAACTATCAAACTTTGATGGCGAAGGCACTTAGCTTGAGTCCCAGTCCGAACGAGGTCGTACTGTCAAACTTTAATGGCGAAGGAACTTAGCCGAGTCCCAGTTCGAGCGAGGTCGAGCTGTCAAACTTTGATAGCGAAGGCACATAGCCTGTGTCCTAGTTCGAGCGAGGTCGAACTAGCAAAATTTGATGGAGAAGGCACTTAGCCTGAGTCCAAGTTCGAGCGAGGTCGAACTGTCAAGCTTTGATGGCGAAGGCACTTAGCCTGAGTCCCAGTTCGATCGACGTCGAACTATCAAACTTCGACGGCGAAGGAATTTAGCCCGAGTCCCAGTCTGAGCGAGGTGGATTTTTCAAACTTTGATGACGAAGGTACTTAGCCTGAGTCCCAGTCCGAGGGAGGTCAAACTATCAAACTTTGATGGAGAATGCACTTAGCCTGAGTCCCAGTCCGAGCGAGGTTGAACTGTCAAACTTTGATAGAGAAGGCACTTCGCTTGAGTCCCAGTTCGAGCGAGGTCGAACTGTCAAACTTTGATGGCGAAGGCACTTGGCCTAAGTCCTAGTTCGAGTGAGGTCAAACTTATCAAACTTCGACTGCGAAGGAATTTATCCTGAGTCCCAGTTCGAGTGAGGTCGAACTTATCCAACTTTGATGGTGAAGGCACTTAGCCTTAGTCCCAGTTCGAGCAAGGTCGAACTGTCAAACTTTGATGGCGAAGGCACTTAGCCTGAGTCCTAGTTCGAGCGAGGTCGAACTGTCAAGCTTTGATTGTGAAGGCACTTAGCCTGAGTCCTAGTTCGAACGAGGTCGAATTGTAAAAATTTGATGGCGAAGGCACTTGGCTTGAGTACCAGTTCGAGCGAGGTCGAACTATCAAACTTTGATGGCGAAGGCACTTAGCCTGAGTCCCAGTTCAATCGAGGTCAAACTTTCAAACTTTGATGATGAAGGCACTTGGCCTGAGTCCTAGTTCGAGCGAGGTAGAACTGTCAAACTTTTATGGCGAAGGCACTTCGACTGAGTCCTAGTTCGAGCGAGGTCGAACTGTCAAACTTTGATGGCGAACGCACTTAGCCAGAGTCCCAGTTCGAGCAAGGTCGAACTATCAAACTTTGATGGCGAAGGAACATAACCTGAGTCCTAGTCTATTGAGGTCGAACTGTTAAACTTTGAGGGCGAAGGCACTTAGCATGAGTCCCAGTTCGAGCGAGGTCGAATTGTCAAAATTTGATGGAGAAGTCACTTAGCTTGAGTCCTATTCGAGCGAGATCGAACTGTCAAGCTTTGATGGCGAAGGCACTTAGCCTGAGTCCTAGTTCGAGCGTTGTCGAACTATCAAACTTTGATGGCGAAGGCACTTGGCCTGAGTACCAGTTCGAGCGAGGTCGAACTGTCAAACTTTGATGGCGAAGGCACTTAGCCCGAGTCCCAGTTCGATCAAGGTTGAACTGTCAAACTTTGATGGCGAAGGCACTTGGCCTGAGTCCCAGTTCGAGCGAGGTCGATCTATCAAACTTTTATAGCGAAGGCACTTCGACTGAGTCCTAGTTCGAGTGAGGTGGAACTGTCAAACTTTGATGGCGAACGCACTTAGCCTGAGTCCTAGTTCGAGCGAGGTCGGACTGTCAAACTTTGATGGCGAAGGCACTTAGCCCGAGTCCCAGTTCGATCAAGGTTGAACTGTCAACTTTGATGGCGAAGGCACTTAGCCCGAGTCCCAGTTCGATCAAGGTTGAACTGTCAACTTTGATGGCGAAGGCACTTAGCCCGAGTCCCAGTTCGATCAAGGTTGAACTGTCAACTTTGATGGCGAAGGCACTTAGCCCGAGTCCCAGTTCGATCAAGGTTGAACTGTCAACTTTGATGGCGAAGGCACTTAGCCCGAGTCCCAGTTCGATCAAGGTTGAACTGTCAACTTTGATGGCGAAGGCACTTAGCCCGAGTCCCAGTTCGATCAAGGTTGAACTGTCAACTTTGATGGCGAAGGCACTTAGCCCGAGTCCCAGTTCGATCAAGGTTGAACTGTCAACTTTGATGGCGAAGGCACTTAGCCCGAGTCCCAGTTCGATCAAGGTTGAACTGTCAACTTTGATGGCGAAGGCACTTAGCCCGAGTCCCAGTTCGATCAAGGTTGAACTGTCAACTTTGATGGCGAAGGCACTTAGCCCGAGTCCCAGTTCGATCAAGGTTGAACTGTCAACTTTGATGGCGAAGGCACTTAGCCCGAGTCCCAGTTCGATCAAGGTTGAACTGTCAACTTTGATGGCGAAGGCACTTAGCCCGAGTCCCAGTTCGATCAAGGTTGAACTGTCAACTTTGATGGCGAAGGCACTTAGCCCGAGTCCCAGTTCGATCAAGGTTGAACTGTCAACTTTGATGGCGAAGGCACTTAGCCCGAGTCCCAGTTCGATCAAGGTTGAACTGTCAACTTTGATGGCGAAGGCACTTAGCCCGAGTCCCAGTTCGATCAAGGTTGAACTGTCAACTTTGATGGCGAAGGCACTTAGCCCGAGTCCCAGTTCGATCAAGGTTGAACTGTCAACTTTGATGGCGAAGGCACTTAGCCCGAGTCCCAGTTCGATCAAGGTTGAACTGTCAACTTTGATGGCGAAGGCACTTAGCCCGAGTCCCAGTTCGATCAAGGTTGAACTGTCAACTTTGATGGCGAAGGCACTTAGCCCGAGTCCCAGTTCGATCAAGGTTGAACTGTCAACTTTGATGGCGAAGGCACTTAGCCCGAGTCCCAGTTCGATCAAGGTTGAACTGTCAACTTTGATGGCGAAGGCACTTAGCCCGAGTCCCAGTTCGATCAAGGTTGAACTGTCAACTTTGATGGCGAAGGCACTTAGCCCGAGTCCCAGTTCGATCAAGGTTGAACTGTCAACTTTGATGGCGAAGGCACTTAGCCCGAGTCCCAGTTCGATCAAGGTTGAACTGTCAACTTTGATGGCGAAGGCACTTAGCCCGAGTCCCAGTTCGATCAAGGTTGAACTGTCAACTTTGATGGCGAAGGCACTTAGCCCGAGTCCCAGTTCGATCAAGGTTGAACTGTCAACTTTGATGGCGAAGGCACTTAGCCCGAGTCCCAGTTCGATCAAGGTTGAACTGTCAACTTTGATGGCGAAGGCACTTAGCCCGAGTCCCAGTTCGATCAAGGTTGAACTGTCAACTTTGATGGCGAAGGCACTTAGCCCGAGTCCCAGTTCGATCAAGGTTGAACTGTCAACTTTGATGGCGAAGGCACTTAGCCCGAGTCCCAGTTCGATCAAGGTTGAACTGTCAACTTTGATGGCGAAGGCACTTAGCCCGAGTCCCAGTTCGATCAAGGTTGAACTGTCAACTTTGATGGCGAAGGCACTTAGCCCGAGTCCCAGTTCGATCAAGGTTGAACTGTCAACTTTGATGGCGAAGGCACTTAGCCCGAGTCCCAGTTCGATCAAGGTTGAACTGTCAACTTTGATGGCGAAGGCACTTAGCCCGAGTCCCAGTTCGATCAAGGTTGAACTGTCAACTTTGATGGCGAAGGCACTTAGCCCGAGTCCCAGTTCGATCAAGGTTGAACTGTCAACTTTGATGGCGAAGGCACTTAGCCCGAGTCCCAGTTCGATCAAGGTTGAACTGTCAACTTTGATGGCGAAGGCACTTAGCCCGAGTCCCAGTTCGATCAAGGTTGAACTGTCAACTTTGATGGCGAAGGCACTTAGCCCGAGTCCCAGTTCGATCAAGGTTGAACTGTCAACTTTGATGGCGAAGGCACTTAGCCCGAGTCCCAGTTCGATCAAGGTTGAACTGTCAACTTTGATGGCGAAGGCACTTAGCCCGAGTCCCAGTTCGATCAAGGTTGAACTGTCAACTTTGATGGCGAAGGCACTTAGCCCGAGTCCCAGTTCGATCAAGGTTGAACTGTCAACTTTGATGGCGAAGGCACTTAGCCCGAGTCCCAGTTCGATCAAGGTTGAACTGTCAACTTTGATGGCGAAGGCACTTAGCCCGAGTCCCAGTTCGATCAAGGTTGAACTGTCAACTTTGATGGCGAAGGCACTTAGCCCGAGTCCCAGTTCGATCAAGGTTGAACTGTCAACTTTGATGGCGAAGGCACTTGGCCTGAGTCCCAGTTCGAGCGAGGTCGAACTGTCAAACTTTGATGGTGAAGGCACTTAGCTTGAGTCCCAGTCTGAGCGAGGTTGAACTTTCAAACTTTGATGGCGAAGGCACTTAGCCTGAGTCCTAGTCCGAGCTAGGTGGATATGTCAAACTTTGATGGAGAAGGCACTTAGCCTGAGTTGCAGTTCGGGCGAGGTCGAACTGTCAAGATATGATGGCGAAGGCACTTAGCCTGAGTCCAGTTCGAGCGAGGTCGAACTATCAAACTTTTATGGCAAAGTCACTTAGCCTGAGTCCTATTTCGAGCGAGGTGGAACTGTAAAACTTTGATGGCGAAGGCACTTGGCCTGAGTCCCAGTTCGAGCGAGGTCGAACTATCAAACTTTAATGGCAAAGGCACTTAGCCTGAGTCGCAGTCCGAGCGAGGTCGTACTGTCAAACTTTGATGGCGAAGGCACTTAGCCGAATCCCAGTTCGAGCGAGGTTGAGCTGTCAAACTTTGATAGCGAAGGCACATAGCCTGTGTCCCAGTTCGAGCGAGGTCGAACCGTCAAACTTTGATGGAGAAGGCACTTAGCCTGAGTCCAAGTTCGAGCGAGGTCGAACTGTCAAGCTTTGATGGCGAAGCCACTTAGCCTGAATCCCAGTTCGATTGATGTCGAACTATCAAACTTTGATGGCGAAGGCACTTGGCCTAAGTCCTAGTTCGAGCGAGGTCAAACTTATCAAACTTCAACAGTAAAGGCATTTATCCTGATTCCCAGTTCGAGTGAGGTCGAACTTATCCAACTTCGATGGTGAAGGCGCTTAGCCTTAGTCCCAGTTCGAGCATGGTCGAACTATCAAACTTTGATGGCGAAGGAACTTAGACTGAGTCCCAGTTCGAGCGAGGTCGAACTGTCATACTTTAATGGCGAAGGCACTTAGCCTGTGTCCTAGTTCGAGGGAGGTCGAACTGTCAAACTTTGATGAAGAAGGCACTTAGCCTAAGTCCTAGTTCGATCGAGGTTGAACTGTCAAGCTTTGATGGCGAAGGCACTTAGCCTGAGTCCAAGATCGAGCGAGGTCGAACTGTCAAACTTTGATAGCGAAGGCACTTAGCCTGAGTCCAAGATCGAGCGAGGTCGAACTGTCAAACTTTGATAGCGAAGGCACTTAGCCTGAGTCCAAGATCGAGCGAGGTCGAACTGTCAAACTTTGATAGCGAAGGCACTTAGCCTGAGTCCAAGATCGAGCGAGGTCGAACTGTCAAACTTTGATAGCGAAGGCACTTAGCCTGAGTCCAAGATCGAGCGAGGTCGAACTGTCAAACTTTGATAGCGAAGGCACTTAGCCTGAGTCCAAGATCGAGCGAGGTCGAACTGTCAAACTTTGATAGCGAAGGCACTTAGCCTGAGTCCAAGATCGAGCGAGGTCGAACTGTCAAACTTTGATAGCGAAGGCACTTAGCCTGAGTCCAAGATCGAGCGAGGTCGAACTGTCAAACTTTGATAGCGAAGGCACTTAGCCTGAGTCCAAGATCGAGCGAGGTCGAACTGTCAAACTTTGATAGCGAAGGCACTTAGCCTGAGTCCAAGATCGAGCGAGGTCGAACTGTCAAACTTTGATAGCGAAGGCACTTAGCCTGAGTCCAAGATCGAGCGAGGTCGAACTGTCAAACTTTGATAGCGAAGGCACTTAGCCTGAGTCCAAGATCGAGCGAGGTCGAACTGTCAAACTTTGATAGCGAAGGCACTTAGCCTGAGTCCAAGATCGAGCGAGGTCGAACTGTCAAACTTTGATAGCGAAGGCACTTAGCCTGAGTCCAAGATCGAGCGAGGTCGAACTGTCAAACTTTGATAGCGAAGGCACTTAGCCTGAGTCCAAGATCGAGCGAGGTCGAACTGTCAAACTTTGATAGCGAAGGCACTTAGCCTGAGTCCAAGATCGAGCGAGGTCGAACTGTCAAACTTTGATAGCGAAGGCACTTAGCCTGAGTCCAAGATCGAGCGAGGTCGAACTGTCAAACTTTGATAGCGAAGGCACTTAGCCTGAGTCCAAGATCGAGCGAGGTCGAACTGTCAAACTTTGATAGCGAAGGCACTTAGCCTGAGTCCAAGATCGAGCGAGGTCGAACTGTCAAACTTTGATAGCGAAGGCACTTAGCCTGAGTCCAAGATCGAGCGAGGTCGAACTGTCAAACTTTGATAGCGAAGGCACTTAGCCTGAGTCCAAGATCGAGCGAGGTCGAACTGTCAAACTTTGATAGCGAAGGCACTTAGCCTGAGTCCAAGATCGAGCGAGGTCGAACTGTCAAACTTTGATAGCGAAGGCACTTAGCCTGAGTCCAAGATCGAGCGAGGTCGAACTGTCAAACTTTGATAGCGAAGGCACTTAGCCTGAGTCCAAGATCGAGCGAGGTCGAACTGTCAAACTTTGATAGCGAAGGCACTTAGCCTGAGTCCAAGATCGAGCGAGGTCGAACTGTCAAACTTTGATAGCGAAGGCACTTAGCCTGAGTCCAAGATCGAGCGAGGTCGAACTGTCAAACTTTGATAGCGAAGGCACTTAGCCTGAGTCCAAGATCGAGCGAGGTCGAACTGTCAAACTTTGATAGCGAAGGCACTTAGCCTGAGTCCAAGATCGAGCGAGGTCGAACTGTCAAACTTTGATAGCGAAGGCACTTAGCCTGAGTCCAAGATCGAGCGAGGTCGAACTGTCAAACTTTGATAGCGAAGGCACTTAGCCTGAGTCCAAGATCGAGCGAGGTCGAACTGTCAAACTTTGATAGCGAAGGCACTTAGCCTGAGTCCAAGATCGAGCGAGGTCGAACTGTCAAACTTTGATAGCGAAGGCACTTAGCCTGAGTCCAAGATCGAGCGAGGTCGAACTGTCAAACTTTGATAGCGAAGGCACTTAGCCTGAGTCCAAGATCGAGCGAGGTCGAACTGTCAAACTTTGATAGCGAAGGCACTTAGCCTGAGTCCAAGATCGAGCGAGGTCGAACTGTCAAACTTTGATAGCGAAGGCACTTAGCCTGAGTCCAAGATCGAGCGAGGTCGAACTGTCAAACTTTGATAGCGAAGGCACTTAGCCTGAGTCCAAGATCGAGCGAGGTCGAACTGTCAAACTTTGATAGCGAAGGCACTTAGCCTGAGTCCAAGATCGAGCGAGGTCGAACTGTCAAACTTTGATAGCGAAGGCACTTAGCCTGAGTCCAAGATCGAGCGAGGTCGAACTGTCAAACTTTGATAGCGAAGGCACTTAGCCTGAGTCCAAGATCGAGCGAGGTCGAACTGTCAAACTTTGATAGCGAAGGCACTTAGCCTGAGTCCAAGATCGAGCGAGGTCGAACTGTCAAACTTTGATAGCGAAGGCACTTAGCCTGAGTCCAAGATCGAGCGAGGTCGAACTGTCAAACTTTGATAGCGAAGGCACTTAGCCTGAGTCCAAGATCGAGCGAGGTCGAACTGTCAAACTTTGATAGCGAAGGCACTTAGCCTGAGTCCAAGATCGAGCGAGGTCGAACTGTCAAACTTTGATAGCGAAGGCACTTAGCCTGAGTCCAAGATCGAGCGAGGTCGAACTGTCAAACTTTGATAGCGAAGGCACTTAGCCTGAGTCCAAGATCGAGCGAGGTCGAACTGTCAAACTTTGATAGCGAAGGCACTTAGCCTGAGTCCAAGATCGAGCGAGGTCGAACTGTCAAACTTTGATAGCGAAGGCACTTAGCCTGAGTCCAAGATCGAGCGAGGTCGAACTGTCAAACTTTGATAGCGAAGGCACTTAGCCTGAGTCCAAGATCGAGCGAGGTCGAACTGTCAAACTTTGATAGCGAAGGCACTTAGCCTGAGTCCAAGATCGAGCGAGGTCGAACTGTCAAACTTTGATAGCGAAGGCACTTAGCCTGAGTCCAAGATCGAGCGAGGTCGAACTGTCAAACTTTGATAGCGAAGGCACTTAGCCTGAGTCCAAGATCGAGCGAGGTCGAACTGTCAAACTTTGATAGCGAAGGCACTTAGCCTGAGTCCAAGATCGAGCGAGGTCGAACTGTCAAACTTTGATAGCGAAGGCACTTAGCCTGAGTCCAAGATCGAGCGAGGTCGAACTGTCAAACTTTGATAGCGAAGGCACTTAGCCTGAGTCCAAGATCGAGCGAGGTCGAACTGTCAAACTTTGATAGCGAAGGCACTTAGCCTGAGTCCAAGATCGAGCGAGGTCGAACTGTCAAACTTTGATAGCGAAGGCACTTAGCCTGAGTCCAAGATCGAGCGAGGTCGAACTGTCAAACTTTGATAGCGAAGGCACTTAGCCTGAGTCCAAGATCGAGCGAGGTCGAACTGTCAAACTTTGATAGCGAAGGCACTTAGCCTGAGTCCAAGATCGAGCGAGGTCGAACTGTCAAACTTTGATAGCGAAGGCACTTAGCCTGAGTCCAAGATCGAGCGAGGTCGAACTGTCAAACTTTGATAGCGAAGGCACTTAGCCTGAGTCCAAGATCGAGCGAGGTCGAACTGTCAAACTTTGATAGCGAAGGCACTTAGCCTGAGTCCAAGATCGAGCGAGGTCGAACTGTCAAACTTTGATAGCGAAGGCACTTAGCCTGAGTCCAAGATCGAGCGAGGTCGAACTGTCAAGCTTTGATGGCGAAGCCACTTAGCCTGAATCCCAGTTCGATTGATGTCGAACTATCAAACTTTGACGGCGAAGGCATTTAGCCCGAGTCCCAGTCCGAGCGAGGTGGAATTGTCAAACTTTGATGACGAAGTACTTATCCTGAGTCCCAGTCCGAGCGAGGTCAAACTGTCAAACTTTGATGGCGAACGCACTTAGCCTGAGTCCCAGTCCGAGCGAGGTTGAACTGTCAAACTTTGATAGAGAAGGCACTTATCTTGAGTCCCAGTTCGAGCGAGGTCGAACTGTCAAACTTTGATGGCGAAGGCACTTGGCCTAAGTCCTAGTTCGAGCGAGGTCAAACTTATCAAACTTCAACAGCAAAGGCATTTATCCTGATTCCCAGTTCGAGTGAGGTCGAACTTATACAACTTCGATGGTGAAGGCGCTTAGCCTTAGTCCCAGTTCGAGCATGGTCAAACTATCAAACTTTGATGGCGAAGGAACTTAGACTGAGTCCCAGTTCGAGCGAGGTCGAACTGTCATACTTTAATGGCGAAGGCACTTAGCCTGTGTCGTAGTTCGAGGGAGGTCGAACTGTCAAACTTTGATGAAGAAGGCACTTAGCCTAAGTCCTAGTTCGATCGAGGTTGAACTGTCAAGCTTTGATTGTGAAGGCACTTAGCCTTAGTCCCTGTTCGAGCAACTTCGAACTATCAAACTTTGATGTCGAAGGCACTTGGCCTGAGTCCCAGTTAGAGCGAGGTCGAACGGACAAACTTTGATGGTGAAGGTACTTGGTTTGAGTACCAGTTCGAGTGAGGTTGAACTATCAAACTTTAATGGCGAAGTCACTTAGCACGAGTCCTAGTCCGAGCGAGGTCGAACTGTCAAACTTTGATGATGAAGGCACTTAGCCGAGTCCCTGTTCGAGCGAAGTCGAACTGTCAAACTTTGATGGCAAAGGCACTTAGCCTGAGTCCCAGTTCGAGCGAGGTCGAACTGTCAAACTTTGATGGCGAAACCACTTGGCCTGAGTCCTTGTTAGAGTGAGGTCGAACTCTCAAACTTTGATGGCGAAGGCATTTAGCCTGAGTCCTAGTCCGAGCAAGGTCGAACTGTCAAACTTTGATGGAGAAGGCATTTAGCTTGATTCCCAGTTGGAGTGAGGTCGAACTGTCAAACTTTGATGGCGAAAGCACTTAGCCTGAGTCCCAGTTCGAGCAAGGTCGAACTGTCAAACTTAGAAGGTAAAGGCACTTAGCCTGAGTCCTAGTTCGAACGAGGTCGAACTGTAAAAATTTGATAGCGAAGGCACTTGGCATGAGTCCCAGTTCGAGCGAGGTCGAATTGTCAAAATTTGATGGAGAAGTCACTTAGCTTGAGTCCTATTCGAGCGAGATCGAACTGTCAAGCTTTGATGGCGAAGGCACTTAGCCTGAGTCCTAGTTCGAGCGTTGTCGAACTATCAAACTTTGATGGCGAAGGCACTTGGCCTGAGTACCAGTTCGAGCGAGGTCGAACTGTCAAAATTTGATGGCGAAGGCACTTAGCCTGAGTCCCAGTACGAGCGAGTTCGAACTATCAAACTTTGATGGTAAAGGCACTTAGCCTAAGTCCTAGTTCGAACGAGGTCGAACTTTAAAACTTTGATGGTGAAGGCACTTGGCCTGAGTACCAGTTCGAGCGAGGTCGAACTGTCAAACTTTCATAGAGAAGGCATTTAGGCTGAGTCCCAGTTCGAGCAAGGTCGAACTATTATGATTTGATGGCGAAGGCGCTTAGCCTGAGTCCCAGTTCGAGCGATGTCGAACAATCAAACTTTGATGGCGAAGGCACTTCGAGTGAGTCCTAGTTCGAGCGAGGTCGAACTGGTAAACTTTGATACCGAACGCACTTAGCCTGAATCCCAGTTCGAGCGTGGTCGAACTATCAAAATTTGATGGCGAAGGCACTTAACCTGAGTCCTAGTCCGATCGAGGTCGAACTGTTAAACTTTGATGGCGAAGGCATTTAGCATGAGTCCTAGTTAGAGCGATGTCGAACTGTCAAATAGTGATGGTGAAGGCACTTGGCCTGAGTCCCAGTTCGAGCGAGGTCTAACTGTCAAACTTTGATGGCGAAGGCACTTAGCGTGATTCCCAGTTTGAGCGAGGTCGAACTATCAAACTTTGATGGAGAAGGCACTTAGCATTATTCCCAGTTCGAGCGAGGTCGAACTGTCAAACTTTGATGGCGAAGGCACTTGGCCTAAGTCCTAGTTCGAGCGACGTCAAACTTATCAAACTTCGACGGTGAAGGCATTTATCCTGAGTCCCAGTTCGAGTGAGGTCAATCTTATCCAACTTTGATGGTGAAGGTGCTTAGCCTTAGTCCCCGTTCGAGCAAGGTCGAACTGTCAAAATTTGATGGCGAAGGCACTTAGCCTGAGTCCCAGTTCGAGCGAGGTCGAACAGTCAAACTTTGATGGTGAAGGCACTTGGCCTGAGTCCCAGTTCAAGCGAGGTCCAACTATCAAACTCGGATGGCGAAGGCAATTGGCTTGAGTCCCAGTTCGAGCGAGGTCAAACTATCAAACCTTGATAGCGAAGGCACTTAGCATGAGTCCCAGTCCGAGCGAGGTCGAACTGTCAATCTTTGATGATGAAGGCACTTAGCATGAGTCCTAGTCCGAGCGAGGTCGAACTGTCAAACTTTGATGATGAAGGCACTTAGCATGAGTCCTAGTCCGAGCGAGGTCGAACTGTCAAACTTTGATAATGAAGGCACTTAGCCGAGTCCCAGTTTGAGCGAGGTCGAACTATCAAACTTTAATGGCGAAGGCACTTAGACTGAGTCCCAGTCCAAGCGAGGTCGAACTGTCAAACTTTGATGGCGAAGGCACTTAGCCTGAGTCCCAGTTCTAGCGAGGTTGAACTGTCCAACATTGAAGGCGAAGGCACTTAGCCTGAGTCCTAGTCCGAGGAGGTCGAATTGTCAAACTTTGATGGCGAAGGCACTTAGCCTGAGTCCCAGTTCGAGCGAGGTCGAACTGTCAAACTTTGATGGTGAAGGCACTTAGCCTGAGTCCCAATTCAAGCGAAGTCGAACTGTCAAACTTTGATGGCGAAACCACTTGGCCTGAGTCGTAGTTCGAGTGAGGTTAAGCTCTCAAACTTTGATGGCGAAGGCATTTAGCTTGAGTCCTAGTCCGAGCAAGGTCGAACTGTCAAACTTTGATGGGGAAGGCGCTTAGCCTTAGTCCCAGTTCGAGCGAGGTCGAACTGTCAAACTTTGATGGCGAAGGCACTTAGCCTGTGTCCCAGTTCGAGCGAGGTCGAACTGTCAAACTTTGATGGCGTAGGCACTTAGCCTGTGTCCCAGTTCGAGCGAGGTCGAACTGTCAGTTTTTGATGGTGAAGGCACTTATCCTGATTCCAAGTTCGAGCTACGTCGAACTATCAAACGTTGATGGTGAAGGCACTTGGCCTGAGTCCCAGTTCGAGCGAGGTCGAACTGTCAAACTTTGATGGTGAAGGCACTTGGCCTGAGTCCCAGTTCGAGCGAGGTCGAACTATCAAACTTTGATGGCGAAGGCACTTAGCCTGAGTCCCAGTCCGAGCAAGGGCGAGTTGTCAAACTTTGATGATGAAGGCACATAGCCGAGTCCTAGTTCGAGCGAGGTCGAACTGTCAAACATTGACGGCGAAGGCACTTAGCCTGAGTCCCAGTCCGAGCAAGGGCGAGTTGTCAAACTTTGATGATGAAGGCACATAGCCGAGTCCTAGTTCGAGCGAGGTCGAACTGTCAAACATTGACGGCGAAGGCACTTAGCCTGAGTCCCAGTCCGAGCAAGGGCGAGTTGTCAAACTTTGATGATGAAGGCACATAGCCGAGTCCTAGTTCGAGCGAGGTCGAACTGTCAAACATTGACGGCGAAGGCACTTAGCCTGAGTCCCAGTCCGAGCAAGGGCGAGTTGTCAAACTTTGATGATGAAGGCACATAGCCGAGTCCTAGTTCGAGCGAGGTCGAACTGTCAAACATTGACGGCGAAGGCACTTAGCCTGAGTCCCAGTCCGAGCAAGGGCGAGTTGTCAAACTTTGATGATGAAGGCACATAGCCGAGTCCTAGTTCGAGCGAGGTCGAACTGTCAAACATTGACGGCGAAGGCACTTAGCCTGAGTCCCAGTCCGAGCAAGGGCGAGTTGTCAAACTTTGATGATGAAGGCACATAGCCGAGTCCTAGTTCGAGCGAGGTCGAACTGTCAAACATTGACGGCGAAGGCACTTAGCCTGAGTCCCAGTCCGAGCAAGGGCGAGTTGTCAAACTTTGATGATGAAGGCACATAGCCGAGTCCTAGTTCGAGCGAGGTCGAACTGTCAAACATTGACGGCGAAGGCACTTAGCCTGAGTCCCAGTCCGAGCAAGGGCGAGTTGTCAAACTTTGATGATGAAGGCACATAGCCGAGTCCTAGTTCGAGCGAGGTCGAACTGTCAAACATTGACGGCGAAGGCACTTAGCCTGAGTCCCAGTCCGAGCAAGGGCGAGTTGTCAAACTTTGATGATGAAGGCACATAGCCGAGTCCTAGTTCGAGCGAGGTCGAACTGTCAAACATTGACGGCGAAGGCACTTAGCCTGAGTCCCAGTCCGAGCAAGGGCGAGTTGTCAAACTTTGATGATGAAGGCACATAGCCGAGTCCTAGTTCGAGCGAGGTCGAACTGTCAAACATTGACGGCGAAGGCACTTAGCCTGAGTCCCAGTCCGAGCAAGGGCGAGTTGTCAAACTTTGATGATGAAGGCACATAGCCGAGTCCTAGTTCGAGCGAGGTCGAACTGTCAAACATTGACGGCGAAGGCACTTAGCCTGAGTCCCAGTCCGAGCAAGGGCGAGTTGTCAAACTTTGATGATGAAGGCACATAGCCGAGTCCTAGTTCGAGCGAGGTCGAACTGTCAAACATTGACGGCGAAGGCACTTAGCCTGAGTCCCAGTCCGAGCAAGGGCGAGTTGTCAAACTTTGATGATGAAGGCACATAGCCGAGTCCTAGTTCGAGCGAGGTCGAACTGTCAAACATTGACGGCGAAGGCACTTAGCCTGAGTCCCAGTCCGAGCAAGGGCGAGTTGTCAAACTTTGATGATGAAGGCACATAGCCGAGTCCTAGTTCGAGCGAGGTCGAACTGTCAAACATTGACGGCGAAGGCACTTAGCCTGAGTCCCAGTCCGAGCAAGGGCGAGTTGTCAAACTTTGATGATGAAGGCACATAGCCGAGTCCTAGTTCGAGCGAGGTCGAACTGTCAAACATTGACGGCGAAGGCACTTAGCCTGAGTCCCAGTCCGAGCAAGGGCGAGTTGTCAAACTTTGATGATGAAGGCACATAGCCGAGTCCTAGTTCGAGCGAGGTCGAACTGTCAAACATTGACGGCGAAGGCACTTAGCCTGAGTCCCAGTCCGAGCAAGGGCGAGTTGTCAAACTTTGATGATGAAGGCACATAGCCGAGTCCTAGTTCGAGCGAGGTCGAACTGTCAAACATTGACGGCGAAGGCACTTAGCCTGAGTCCCTGTTCGAGCGAGATAGAACTGTCAAACTTTGACGGCGAAACCACTTGGCCTGAGTCCTAGTTCGAGTGAGGTCGAACTATCAAACTTTGATGGCGAAGGCATTTTGCCTGAGTTCGAGTCCGAGCAAGGTTGAACTATTAAACTTTGAGGGAGAAGGCAATTAGTCTGATTCCCAATTCGAGCGAGGTCGAACTGTCAAACATTGATGGCGAAGGCACTTAGCCTGAGTCCCAGTTCGAGCGAGGTCGAACTGTCAAACTTTGAAGGTGAAGGCGCTTAGCCTGAGTCCTAGTTCGAGGGAGGTCGAATTTATCAAACTTTGATGGCGAAGGCACTTAGCTTGAGTCCCAGTTCGAGCGAGGTTTAACTTATCAAACTTTGATGGCGAAGGCACTTTGCCTGAGTCCCATTTCGAGCGAGGTCGAACTTATCAAACTCTTGATGGTGAAGGCGCTTAGCCTTAGTCCTAGTTCGAGCAAGGTCGAACTGTCTAACTTTTATGGCGAAGGCTCTTAGCCTGAGTCCCAGTTCGAGCGAGGTCGAACTATCAAACTTTGATGGCGAAGGCACTTAGCCTGTGTCCCAGTTCGAGCGAGGTCGAACTTTCAAGCTTTGATGGCGAAGGCACTTAGCCTGAGTCCCAGTTCGAGCGACGTCGAACTATCAAACTTTGATGGCGAAGGCACTTGTCATGAGTCTCAGTTCGAGCGAGGTCGAACTGTCAAACTTTGATGGTGAAGGCACTTGGCCTGAGTCCCAGCTCGAGCGAGGTCGAACTATCAAACTTTGATGGCGAAGGCACTTAGCATGAGTCCCAGTCCGAGCGAGGTCGAACTGTCAATTTTTGATAATGAAGGCACTTAGCCGAGTCCCTGTTCGAGCGAGGTCGTATTGTCAAACTTTGATGGTGAAGGCACTTAGCCTGAGTCCCAGTCCAAGCGAGGTCGATCAGTCAAACTTTGATGGCGAAGGCACTTAGCCCGAGTCCCAGTTCGAGCGAGGTTAAACTGTCCAACATTGATGGCGAAGGCACTTAGCCTGAGTCCCAGTCCGAGCGAGGTCGAACTGTCAAACTTTGATGGCGAAGGCACTTAGCCTGAGTCCCAGTTCGAGCGAGGTCGAACTGTCAAACTTTGATGGCGAAGGCACTTAGCCTGAGTCCCAGTTCGAGCGAGGTCGAACTGTCAAACTTTGATGGCAAAGGCACTTAGCCTAAGTCCCAGTTCAAGCAAGGTCGAGCTGTCAAACTTTGATGGCAAAACCACTTGGCCTGAGTCCTTGTTCGAGTGAGGTCGAACTCTCAAACTTTGATAGCGAAGGCATTTAGCCTGATTCCTAGTCCGAGCAAGGTCGAACTGTCAAACTTTGATGGAGAAGGCACTTAGCCTGACTCCCAGTTCGAGCGAAGTCGAATTGTCAAACTTTGATGGCGAAGGCACTTAGCTTGAGTCCCAGTTCGAGCGAGGTCGAACTGTCAAACTTTGATGGTAAAGGCACTTAGCCTGAGTCCTAGTTCGAACGAGGTCGAACTGTAAAACTTTGATGGCGAAGGCACTTGGCCTGAGTACCAGTTCGAGCGAGGTCGAACTGTCAAACCTCGATGGCGAAGGCACTTTGCCTGAGTCCCAGTAAGAGCGAGTTCGAACTATCAAACTTTGATGGTAAAGGCACTTAGCCTAAGTCCTAGTTCGCACGAGGTCGAACTTTAAAACTTTGATGGCGAAGGCACTTGGCATGAGTACCAGTTCGAGCGAGGTCGAACTATCAAACTTAGCCTGAGTTCCAGTTCGATCGAGGTCGAACTGTAAAACTTTGATGGCGAAGGCACTTGGCCTGAGTCCCAGTACGAGCGAGTTCGAACTATCAAACTTTGATGGTAAAGGCACTTAGCCTAAGTCCTAGTTCGCACGAGGTTGAACTTTAAAACTTTGATGGCGAAGGCACTTGGCCTGAGTACCAGTTCGAGCGAGGTCGAACTTTCAAACTTTGATGGCGAAGGCACTTCGAGTGAGTCCTAGTTCAAGCGAGGTCGAACAGTCAAACTTTGATGGCGAACGCACTTAGCCTGAGTCCCAGTTCGAGCGAGGTCGAACTATCAAAATTTGATGGCGAAGGAACTTAACTTGAGTCCCAGTCCGATCGAGGTCGAACTGTTAAACTTTGATGGCGAACGCACTTAGCATGAGTCCTAGTTATAGCGATGTGGAACTGTCAAACTGTGATGGTGAAGGCACTTGACCTGAGTCCCAGTTTGAGCGAGGTCTAACTGTCAAACTTTGATGGCGATGGCACTTAGCGTGAGTCCCAGTTCGAGCGAGGTCGAACTATCAAACTTTGATGGATAAGGCACTTAGCTTGATTCCCAGTTCGAGCAAGGTCAAACTATCAAACTTTGATGGCGAAGGCACTTGGCCTAAGTCCTAGTTCGAGCGAGGTCAAACTTATCAAACTTTAACGGCGAAGGCATTTATCCTGAGTCCCAGTTCGAGTGAGGTCAAACTTATCCAACTTCGTTGGTGAAGGCGCTTAGCCTTAGTCCCAGTTCGAGCAAGGTCGAACTATCAAACTTTGATGGCGAAGGCACTTAGC